>NDFZ01001894.1:0-15494 GCA_002192655.3 Mamestra configurata | reverse complement strand
CTTTGCTTAGGTCTACGTTTCTCCTCCGACTCTTCTGTAACTCTTAAATTAATCTGTGGTGTAGTATTGTGCTCTTCTCTCCTTATATAGTTCTCTTTTTGTAAGAGTTTTATGTATAGATAAATGTATGAAAATTATATCATGGAGCGGTACCTACTATTTTAATTTTTATGTGTCTATAATGAGGGCCTCGTAAATAAATGAGAATAGCCGTACGGGTTGATATATGAGCTTAAACCACACATGCTGTAGTCGTTCTTTGGAAGGTCCATCCATTCATGGGCGTATATAAGGCACTTAACACACGACGAAAATAAAAATCTCTAATAAATATTGGCTGCATCGCACGAATAGTACGTGCCCAAAATATATACCTACTTACTATACCAGCAATTTGAATGAGATTGACGTTCAAAATTATGTGGGAATCCCAGGCAAAAACTAGCATCTTTGTTAATTTTTTGGACCCTTGGGCTCTCCCCCTTGTGACAGCTAGCTACGTCCGTGCATCCATTAGGTACAATCAACAAAGCTATTTGGTATGCAGGCAGCTAACTTGCAAGTACTTTTAAACTATGTTGTGAGTGTGCTGAGTACCTACCTACACAATTATTGTACACCACACTCGTAAGTCACACTTAGGGCATGCAGAACCGCATTCGGTTCCAGGTTTTTGAGAACCGGGTCTGGTAGGCAGTTAGATCCGGGGGAACCGTTTCCCCCGGTTCCGGCAATTTTTTCAAGTTTTTTGGGATTTGAATAAATCTATGGAGATTTTGTCAGGGCAATTACCACTAAGAATATGAAATAAAATAGTTGACATTTGTCTAATCAACATATATTTGCAAGTTTTGTAACAAATCAGTCTTACAGTTTTGATAACAAATCAGTCTCAGTTACAATACTAGTACTTTTCTTTATAATTATCTTATATTAGTAAATCAAACCGGGTATACCCGGTTCTTTCAGAACCGGATAGAACCGGGCGCATGCTCTAGTCACACTATCACATCACATCACATTAATATTTTAAAGGCGAAAGTTTGTGAGTGTGTGTATTTGTTACTTCTTCACGCGCAAACGGCTAGACCGATTTAGATGAAATTTGGTATAGAGATTGTTTTAGTACCAGGAAAGGACATAGGATATTTTTATCCCAGGAGTAAGTTCCCTTGGGATAATTTTCGACATTAACGCGGGCGGAGCCGCGGGCGGCAGCTAGTATGTCATAAGGTTAAAAAGTTATAATGCACACATCAGAAATAAATATTAGCGATGCAGTGGCAAAAATAATATTTTTGCCGGTATACCAAATAGCTTTGTTGACTGTATGTACATATATTACATACCCAACTGTGCCTCGGAAAGCACGTCAGCGCCCAAGTAATAGGGGGCGAACCTATTGCCATCAGCAGGGAAAATCCCGACGCCGTGTTGTGAGTGTGACGGTCAAATTCCACACAACGTGTCAGCGAACCGTGCGTCGGACTCGGAAACAAGTTATATCGGTGAACAACAGAAAAACTAATTGTTCTGTAGGCGAATCGTACGTAGGGGAAAAGTTCGAACTCGTGTGTCAGGCAACTGTTTCACAATCTGAAAAACCCAATAACACTTCATCTGTCCCGGAAATCAAACTGAGGACCGCATGCTAAATATTTTGCTAACATTCCCATCACTTTACATTTTCGAAATAGCTGTTTTTGTAAAATCAAATAGGCATCTTTTTAATAGTTATTTTAAATACATTTTATATTATATTGTATTTTATTGTATTGTGCATACAATACAATAAAATACAACGCAATAATTATTGCTTATGTCAGCAGTACCTAGCAATTTTAGAGAAAAACCTGTCGAAACTTATGTCTACAATTTGGAGTAACCCTAATGCGATTTCACCACATTCAGGGGAGAGTGGGGGGCTAAACGTGCCGCGGGCACGTTGTTCCGATATAATTTAACAATGTACCGGACGTTACTGGCCAAACTAAGATAGTTGCAGCCACTCGTAACGTAACACGAATGCTCCGACGATGTGTTCAGATATGGTTAGTTGTGTGTGAAAATTGCAGACTCCGTAAGATTTTAATAAATCTTTATTAGATTATTATTTTCTCGATATATTTTGAAAAAATCGTTTTGTACTTATACAATAAATCCTATCCAAACTCAATAGTTTCCAATATATCCGATTATCCCTGCCTTATTATGAAAAAATAGTTTACAATTTACGCGTTATTTTACAATCTAACGGCGTTTGCAATCTTCCGTTGACATATATAAATTATAGCTTTTTCCTATGACTTCGCACGTGCATATCCCGTTTTTTCTTAGTCTATAGCCTTCCTCATGAATGTGGCTATCATTTACAAAAAAAATCCAAATACGACTCGAACAAACAAACTCTTCAGCTTTACTATATTAGTATAGATAGATAGATTATAGTATATGTAGAATCAATTAGTAAGTTATTTATAGTAACTTGTAGTGTTTAGAACTTATTGACATTTTAAATTGTTCAGAAGTATTTGGTCACCTTGTCTGCTACAATATATTGTAGCAGACGGTGACTGTACAAGAAAAGCGGAACTAACATGAAAAATTACATCACACTGAAAAGTGCTATTGAGTAAAGATATTTCATAACACATAACTGTATCCATTCGACCCCATTGTATGACAAAATATTTTGATGAAATTATTCTATTTTTGAATAATTTTTCTTGGAATGGTTCGGAAAATATTGTATTTTATTGCATCATTTTCGTTACCCGTTGTACAGACGTCAGCACATCAAACTACCCGGAACTATCAATTTTTTTCAATCAACCTTGAACTTAATGCTTTAGGAATAAAGTTGAAAATCTCTTAAATAAATTTGACGGATTGTTGTAGCTTGATGTGCTCGCGTCAGTACACATGTGTTGTGTTAGCATGAAGCGAACTTCATGAGTGAGTGTTGTGACCATATTAAAGGAATTAATTCAGGATAATTTTTCAATGCGTTTCAACGGTTTTAAACTTAAACATTATGGCATGCTAGAGCACAAAATGATAACGCATCTATTTTTTTGAACCTTTGACATTGCGAAATCATTTTATGTAAAGTTTTTTTTATATAAACCAAACATACATTGTTTTGGGAGATTACAACTTCAATGGACGATCCCTATATGCAAAACAAAATTAGTTAGTGCAATGTGCTTTTCTTAATAAGACACGAATATTTTGGAAACTATTGAATTTGGAAGGTATCCTACAAAACGATTTTTTCATAACATATCGAGAAATTGTTATCTAATAAAGATTTATTACAATCTTACGGAGTCTGCAATTTTCCGGTGAAATGAACAAAATTCATCAAAATTGGTTCATCGATTTAAGCTTGAAAGCGTAAGCNTTGTTATCTAATAAAGATTTATTACAATCTTACGGAGTCTGCAATTTTCCGGTGAAATGAACAAAGTTCATCAAAATTGGTTCATCGATTTAAGCTTGAAAGCGTAAGCAAAAAAAACTCACATTTACGATATTAAGTAGATAGGAATACCCACATATTTCCCAGTTTTGAGCGTGACTGAGTTTTGTAATGGAGATAATTCCTGAGTAGAAAAAAAATGATTCTATTTAGTCCGTCAGTTATATTATCGAACCATATTGGGCACGTATTTTTTGCTTTAACAAATCAATAAAAATTGGCGAAGATTAAACACATCAAAGATCAGCAGTGACGTCACACGAGTTTTAAACGCACTGTAAGGTCTTCGTTTTTTGTTTACGTGAAAAAACAAAAAATGCATGTCCAATATTTTTTGGAAATCTATCTGATGTACTTGGAGATTTTAGTCATCACGTGTATTAGAGTAGAGTTACTGTAATGCACGTTAGTGGGCCATTATCCGTGCTTTTGCAATTTCTGTTAAAATACCCAGTAACACTTTTTACCTGACCTGG
Source organism: Mamestra configurata (assembly GCA_002192655.3). Lineage (NCBI taxonomy): Eukaryota > Metazoa > Arthropoda > Insecta > Lepidoptera > Noctuidae > Mamestra > Mamestra configurata. The sequence continues at coordinate 11,537 of NDFZ01001894.1, read as the reverse complement.
TAAAAAATGTGAAGTATGAATTTCCTGAATTACAAAATCATGGACACCCTAGTGACATAGGCTGCTAACTTCGGATATTTCAAATGAATATAAAAAGGAAACCAACTCTCGGTCAGTCATTCAGTTGTCTATCGATCCTCGAACAGGCAACAGTGGAATACTGTTCCATACGAAGTTTTATAAAAATAATTATTTAAATTAAAAGTTTTTGAGTGAATAGTGTGGGGACTTATAGTGTTATGATAATATCTTGTGTAAGTATTTTTAATAATTTACTTTTATATTGTACTGTTATATTGTATTTGCTTGAGTAAGTATTTTTTAATATTTTTTTAGGCTTAGAGATTTTTTTCAAGTATGTTTTTTTTAGTTTTTTTTTTGTTCAAAAACAGTTATTTACCACATGTTAAATAACTGATTTTGAACAAAACTATATTACCAGGAAAATTAGACTTAAATAAAACAAATACATGTATTTATTTATGTAGCTCTACCGCGCGTTGCTATTCAAGTTGATAATATTTTATACCGAATATTACAATCATTCGTGTTTTATTCGGTATTATTAAGTACGATGATAAGATTAGGTAGGTACTCTTTTATTTGTTATGTTATGATTGCGTCACCCGAGAAACCAGTATTATCGTATCTACTAACAAAAACTTAAATACCGGGGACCTGTATTGAGACGGATTAGTAATTATTTAACAACATTACTATATAACTACTTATATACCTGTATTGCGCCAGCTATCTTATGAGGGCAAAAATCCAAATTTCTGCTGCTAGTCTGCTACTAAAAAACTGGCCAAGTGCAAAATGACTTTGCACCCAAAGGGTTCCGTACCATAAGCCGAAAAAAACATGTTTCTTGTATGGGGGCTCCCTCTTATTTTTAATTTTATTCCATTTTTATTATTTGTTGTTATAGCGGCAACAGAAATACATCACCTGTGAAAATTTCAACTGTCTAACTATCACGGTTCATGATAGACAGTGGAGTCTTAGTAATAGGGTCCCGTTTTTACCCTTTGGGTACAGAACCCTAAAAACGATTAAAAAAACCCAATAAGTCGATCTGAGAATTTAGTCCAGAACCTCACGTTCAGCAGTAGCGCTTCAAGTACAGTTTCAATTCTTCTTCATCTTTTCAATTCTTATTAAAATATAAAATACAGTTTTTTTACTGTTTTTATTTAAAAATGAAAAATACTAATTACAAAATACTGTCAGGCGTTATGTTAGGTTAGCCTTTTTGCTTATGAAAGCTATCGAGCGCTGTTTTCTGCAGAACGCTCCCATTAATAAGATTGCTAAATGAAATACTAACTACAAAATACCTCAGCATCATGTATTTTAAATACCAATTACATTTTTAAGAAGTAATTGTAATACAAATACCAAAAACGTAGATATTTGTATTTCAATTACGTATTTTAGTTACAACTAATTGAAATACTGCCCAACCCTGACTCCAACCAGTTTTCAGTTACCTACAATTTTCCTTAAAATAGCTTTTTAATTTTTACAGTTCATCTCAACCTAAAGAAGAACGACAAAATGTCCAGTGCAGCACTATTGAACCTTGCTCCCATACGAAACTACAAAATCGTCAAGATGGATGCTTCAGGCATATCCTGTGTCTGTGTGCATAGAGCTGGAGAGTCTTCTAAAGGCCATAACATATTTCCAATGGTAAACCAAGATAAGGACACGGCAAAAGACGGCATAACAAATAACGACCTTGAAGCCATCAGAGAATTAGGAACCCTTGATGAAAGAGTTCTAAACGTAGTCAAAGATCTGATTATGTTGGCGACTTCTTCGACAATTGAAAGAAGACCTGTAGTTGGAAAGATTCAGCTTGATATCGAAGACCAGATAATGATGGAAGCAGCAGCCAGACTAACTAAACTTCTGATAGAGAAGGAACAACACGAGCATGAAGTCCAAACTATTATGGCTGAGAGGCCCCTCAAAGCAGAAAGTTCAAATTTTTTGCATGACCAATTTAAATGGAGGATCACGACATGCGATTTCGATTTATTACCAGGCTAGGAATATTATATTCCCAACTGGAGACGCTAAACCAGTTGTATTGAGATCATTCGAATTCTTTTTTAAAATCAAGAACTCTTAAGATACCAAAGAGTTTTCTCGTCTATTTTCGAGAAGAAAGAGTAAAGCCCTTTATTATTTAAAGAAGATACGTCGATCTTTGAAGAAAATAGTCTTATCCTTGAAGAAGTTAGCCCTATCTACACAAAAGACATAGCCTAGTTATATTCGATGTAAACGACGGAGGAACAGGTGTTGTGCCGAAATTATGAGACGCCTTAGAGAGTGTTGAAGATTGCAACATTGGAGTTAGATAGTGATAAACGTTTTGTGTTTCTAAAAAGTTTGTGAAGAGTGAATGTGTTAACATCATCGTGTTTAAAGACAATGAGTTAGTTCTTTATTTTGGAGGATTACTCTGTGTAAATGACGGGGTAATTTGATTGCCTGCGACATGAAATTTCTTAGCACTTTTCACAATTATATCAGTTAAAGAGTGTTATGGTACAAGCTTGAAAATTGCTCACATTCATTGCATTCGTCGGACAATCGAATTGCTTCATGTTAATGAGGTTTTAAACTCGATAATTTAATTTTTTTAAATGCAATAAGTTGAGACAATAATGAAAAATTTTAAATCATTGAATGCAGACAGGTACTTTACTAACATCATTTAGCGAAATATTTGCATTAATTCACTAATATGCAATAAGGTGTGTATCTTGGATGAGATAAATTATGCATTTATTTGGACAAATACGCCAAGTCAAGTGCATAAGAAGTTTGTTTAGTAATTGTTAGCTTTTAATATTGCTCCCAATTATTGCATTCAACAAGTAATTAAAGTGCTCAGTGCATAAAAAGGCATAAGATTTAAATAATTAAATATTGCACAACATGGAAACGGTCTGCAATATAGCTTATTTCAAATCTTTTGTTTTCAGTGCGAAAATAAGAATTCCAAAAAATAGAGAAAAATGGCGAGATAAGTTATAGTTCTTNATGGCGAGATAAGTTTTAGTTCTGAAGTTACAAAGATGAACCTAATTGAATTCATTTGAATCTTTGCAGAGGCTTAAACGTTCTCATGAATATTCACAACTTTAACAATGGACCATTTTAAAGTGTCAAAAAAAAATCTGCTGTTTCATACAAAAATCGCGTCAATCAAAATATTTAAGTTTGAAACGGATAAGTTTTCTTTTCACTATTTTTGTATGGGTTTTGTAGTTTAACTTGTTCATATTCCTGAGTACCTATAGGTATAGACCAGTTCACTCCGGCCTCTGACAGAAACCAATGATTTTGATTAGGTACAACTTGAGGTACAAATTTCAGGCAAACAAATGATAAATCAAATTTATTGATGCCATTTCACAAGTATGAATGGTATGGTACAACTTGTAAAATTGCTTACAATAATTGCATTCGTCTGGCAACAAAATCGATTTTTCTTTAATGAGTCTTTAGACTGAGATTTTTTTTTTTTAATGCAATAAGTTGAGATAATAATAAAAGTTATTCCATTTAATGCAGACAAGTACTCAACTTAGCTAATTTAGCGAAATATTTGCATTTATTCACTAATAGATAATGTGCTTTATTCAAATATGAAATAGGGTGTATTTTGTATCCGCCAAATTATGCATCTATTTGGACAAATACGCCAAGTCAAGTGCATAAGAAGTTTGTTTAGTAATTGTTAGCTTTTAATATTGCTTCCAATTATTGCATTCAACAAGTAACTAAAGTGCTCAGTGCATAAGATTTAAATAATGATATATTGCACGACATGGAAACAGTCTGCAATAAAGCTTATTTCAAATCTTTAGTTTTTAGTGCGAGAATAAGAATTCCAAGAAATAGAGAAAAATGACGAGACAAGTTTTAGTTCTGTAGTTACAAAGATGAACCTAATTGAATTCATTTGAATCTTTGCAGAGGCTTAAACGTTCTCATGAATATCCACAACTTTAACTACGGGACCATTTTGAAATGTTAAAAAATATCTGCTGTTTCATACAAAATATTTAAGTTTGAAACGGATAAGTCTTGTTTTCACTATTTTTGTATGGATTTTATAGTTAAACTTGTTCATATTCCTGAGTACCTATAGGTATAGACCAGTTCACTCCGGCCTCTGACAGATACCAATGATTTTGATTAGGTACAACTTGAGGTACAAATTTCAGGCAAGCAAATGATAAATCAAATTTATTAATGCCATTTCACAAGTTGTACCATACCACTCTATGAATGGTATGGTACAACTTGTAAAATTGCTTACAATCATTGCATTTGTCTGGCAACCAAATTGATAGATTAGACTGAGTAATAAAATTATTTTTAATGCAATAAGTTGAGATAATAATAAAAGTTTGTCCATTTAATGCAGACAAGTACTCAACTTAGCTAATTTAGCGAAATATTCGCATTTATTCACTAATAGACAATGTGCTTTATTCAAATATGAAATAGGGTGTATTTTGTATCCACCAAGTTATGCATCTATTTGGACAAATACGCCAAGTCAAGTGCATAAGGAATTGTTCTATGATTGTTTAACTTTTAATATTGCTTCCAATTATTGCATTCAACAAGTAATTAAAGTGCTCAGTGCATAAGTAGGCATAAGATTTAAATAATGATATATGGCACGACATGGAAACGGTCTGCAACATAGCTTATTTCAAATCTTTTGTTTTCAAAGACAGGCATTCAAATCGAAAACAAGTATTCCAAGAAATAGAGCAAAATGGCGAGATAAGTTTTAGTTCTGAAGTTACAAAGATGAACCTAATTGAATTCATTTGAATCTTTGCAGAGGCTTAAACGTTCTCATGAATATTCACAACTTTAACAATGGACCATTTTAAAGTGTCAAAAAAAAATCCTACTGTTTAATACAAAAATTGCGTCAATCAAAATATTTAAGTTTGAAACGGATAAGTTTTCTTTTCACTATTTTTGTATGGGTTTTGTAGTTTAACTTGTTCATATTCCTGAGTGCCTATAGGTATAGACCAGTTCACTCCGGCCTCTGACAGATACCAATGATTTTGATTAGGTACAACTTGAGCTACAAATTTCAGGCAAACAAATGATAAATCAAATTTATTGATGCCATTTCACAAGTTGTACCATACCACTCTATGAATGGTATGGTAGAACTTGTAAAATTGCTTACAATAATTGCATTTAGAAAAATCGATTTTCGAGATATCGAAAAAAAATATAATTACTCAGTCTACAGTGTAGACTGAGTAATTATATTTTTTTTAATGCAATAAGTTGAGATAATAATAAAAGTTATTCCATTTAATGCAGACAAGTACTCAACTTAGCTAATTTAGCGAAATATTTGCATTTATTCACTAATAAATAATGTGCTTTATTCAAATATGCAATAGGGTGTATTTTGTATCCGCCAAGTTATGCATCTATTTGGACAAATACGCCAAGTCATGTGCATAAGGAATTGGTCTGTGATTGTTTAACTTTTAATATTGCTCCTAATTATTTCACTCAACTATTTATTAAATTGTTTCATGTATAGTAAATTAGACATAAGATTTAAAAAATATTTTTTTTAAGACATGAAAACGTTGCGAAAACATGAAGACTTTGCGAAAACAAGAATCCCAAGAAATAGAGAAAAATGGCAAAAGAAGTTATGATTTCTGTTATAGCGATTAACGATGAACCTTATTGAAATTATTTGAATCTTTGTAGAGGCTTAAACGTTCTCATGAATATTCACAACTTTAACTACGGGACCACTAAGAAATGTCGAAAAAATAATAAATTAAATATAAGTATTTCATACAAAAATATCGCGACAATTAACATTTATGTATGAAACAGATGAGTTTTCAATTGCTACTTTTTGTGGGTTTAATAGTTGAACTTGTTCGTATTCCTGAGTGCCTATAGGTATAGACCAGTTCACTCCGGCCTCTGACAGATACCAATGATTTTAATTAGGTACAACTTCAGGTTAAAATTCCACTTAACTGGCAATTAAATTACTACGTGTAAATAACAGAGTAATTTGATTGCCTGCTAAGTTAAATTTATTGATGCAATTTTCAAAGTTGTAACATTTAAAGAGTGATATGGTACCAACCACTTTTAAAATTGCTCACAATCATTGGATTCGTCTGGCAATCAAATCGTTTCTTGTAAATGAGGTTTAATTTAGATCATGTTTTAATGCAATACATTGGGACAATAATAAAAGATACATATGTAGGTAGGTCCATACATACCATTTATTACAGACTCTACATAGCTTATTTAGCGAAACATATGTAGATAATGTAACTACTTTATTCAAATAAGCAATACGGTGTATTTTGTATCAGCCAAATAATGCAAATACTTATTTGAAAAAATACGCCAAGTCAAGTGCAAGGGTTGCGGAATTTGTTCGAAAGAGTCACCGCGGCCCTGGAACGCAAAGGGCTTTAGAAGGAACACGGATGGGTTTTAGTCAGTAAGAGTCTGACACGCCCTTCCGCTCCACCCAGAGCGGAAGGGCGAAGAAACAATTATACTTAATTGTTTAACTTATAGTATTGCTCTCAATTATTGCATTTTATAATTACATTTTCCCGTATATACCTAAGTAATAATATATAATTATACATTGCGTGACTGACGTTAGTAACATAGCTTATTTTTAGTCTATTAGTTTGTTTGAGATTGGCATTCAAAGCGAAAACAAAAAATGCATGAAATTGAGAAAAAATAACTAATAAAAGCTGTAAGTCGGTATATGAGCCTTCGAAATCCGGTGTTTTATGTATTGGAGTTATTTAACTGAAATAGTTGAAAATTAAAATAGTAGGTAGTGAAACCGATAAAAAAAATGTTAAGTAGCCATTGCAAACTACGTAAGTTTATAATAAATCGCGTGAGTTTGTAAATTACCCAAGATGGGATTGAGGGTATTTAAAATATTTTTTTCGCAATAGGTGCCTATATAGGAATTTTATTATCTCACAAGATTTATTACAAATATATGGTGTGTGCAATAATCCGGTGGAAAATATAACTTGTAGAAAGGTTACTAGTCACCTATATGTGACAAGTACCTTTTATATTTCTGTGTCAATAAATTTAGAATTTATGAACGAATTTTTTTTTTAACCTCAAGTATTCCTGGGCTATTTGTGACTACCTTCAAGAAGAAAAATGCGTGAGTATGACAATTTAATTAAAACAAGAAATCGCTTTATCAAATTTTATTAAAGCCTTTGAGCTTCTCATTTACAATGAATTAAGTATTAACCATTATCAATTTGTTCATTGTCAAATAAATAAAAGTAATATTACAACGGTAATAATTAATACGAATCGTCGTATTGCAAGGAACTGTTCACTACGCCAATTCGGAATACGCCGCTCCGTTTAGTTTATGAAAGAAAATTAAGCATAGAGCTTAAAAGTTGTCGTGTGAACAAGTAAAAAAATCGAGCTATATTTAAAATTGCGGATCGGCGTATTCCGTATTGGCGTAGTTTTAAAAAGGTATGAAAACTATTTTCCTATTGGGTATTATTCTAATTTAGGGGGCAAAATACACGCTTACGAATAAAACCGACATTATTTATTCGAGAACTACACATTTAGTTCAATTTCCGTATTGTTTTTGCGGCATGGCGTAGTAATCATAATTAAGTCTAGTGTTCAAACGAGTCCTAACTTTTTTATCATTTATTTAAATACATTTTTCTTACATTTTTATTGCTTTTGCAACTTGAATTTTAATGATATACAGTAAAAAGGAATACTAAAACACTGTTTTTTAATTAGAACGCTGGACTTATTCATACAAACCATAGGCAACTTGCCCAGAACCTACTTACACTGGATGTGGCCGAACACACACACACAAGTGTGAAAGAAGTGTTCTATTAGCACATCTAGTAAACATTTATCTGCAAATCCAAAATGGCAGATTTTTTATACGTCATCCCAGCGTTCTAACAAAAAACAGGACCGATAATAAATAAGTAATAACAACTACTTATAATAATTAAGGCTAACAGGCATCCGCCGTATTGGAGGTAATTAATTATTTTATATCCTAAGTCTATGAGTACAGTACTCAGTGAATATGACACATCGGGTTTTAGAAAGGGACACACGTATATGAGTGATAGACACTACTAGACAGTAGCAGGCAAACTGCCGGTCGATTCTGTAAACAAGTCGAAGTGAAGGCTTGGGTGAAGTGATCACGAGATGAGCTGTCAATCCATATAATCAAGATGTCACGTGATCACGAGGTGAGCTGTCAATCCATACAATCAAGATTCACGTCACGTCAAGTCACGTGTTCATTCCATCTTGATGCCTTCACTTCGACATGTTTACAGAATCGACCGGCTGTTTTTAAAACTCGATGTGATCATGTATACTGCTGGGTACTGTTTACATGGAGGAATAGCAAATGGAATGCGAATTTGTATGAACTCCCTCTTCGACACGACATTCTTGTGTCATCCTATTGTAGATCAAGATACACTCTTCAGGCCTAGGCTCGTAGACGAGACAAAAGTGACATTCTATCGGAAATAACGATTGGCGAAAAATTAAATGTTTAGAGGGATTGGCCACAAGACATTTCGGTAGCACATGTCAATCAAATAGCAAATGTTCTAGACTAACGTGGGAGTGGGCCACATTCAACAAGTGCACCCAGAGAGATGAGGTTACCGCATTGAAGGTTGGTTTGCGGGAGCAAGCGATTTGGAAGAAGGGGAGGCCTTTGACTAGCAGTTGGACAGAAAAAGTTTAGCCAGTTAAAGTACTTATTTGAAAACGTTATTGCTTAGAATGTCGCTTGTCTTAGTGCAGATGATCGCGAATTTAAAGCCACACGATTAAAACTCAACATAACTCAGTCTATAACATTGTTTTGAGAACCAGTGCTTTTTCGACAAACGATCACTGTAAAACAACAAAATAATCGCGATTTGCTACGACCCTTGGCACTCAGCCTGACACAAGTATTTCTTTAAACGGTTGGATGACAAAGAAAACACGTCATGAGTCATGTTCAGTTGACACTCCATTTGCTACTAATCCGTGGTTCAAAACAGAGTGTAAAACTGTGAACGAGTCTTCTTTAGCTAGTTTCTAAATAAAAAAGATACATCACATCTTGTACTCCCCGAAGGGTTTGGGCAGACGTATATACGCATATTTCGCCTACAAGGAACGAGCCTTTCAACCGGTCATAAACAAATCACAAACAAATCAATCCACCTGGATTTTCTCAGTAGAAGCCCACATAGTGTGGGCTTCTACTGAGAAAATCCAGGTGGAGAATTTAATGACACTGCCCATACCCAGGACTCGACCCAAGATGTTTACTGCACTTATCAACAACGCTTTCAGGGTATTGGTGGGCCTGCCTCGTTTTTGTAGCGCATCAGTAATGTTCTGCAGTGCGATTCAAGTGCGATTGAGTTGCCTTCCATACAAAACATGATGGAATGTCAGTTTACTTCATGCTCACTCCACACATATCAACTCAAAGGGAGGGCACACCATTTATGCCCGGAGGCTTAATTAGTTTGATTTACTTGTTAATGCTTGAGTTTGTTTGTTTTTGAATGGAGTGTGCTAGCTAACAAGTGTCAATTAATTCCATAAAATTTGATTTACTTATTAGACATATTATTTTTCTGTCATGTTTTGTAAACTTTGCATACTGCTGTATAAATTCAAGTTTTTTATAACTTAACAGACACATGTGTTGCTGGGGAGTTTGTTGCGCCACTTCTTCCCAGCTAAAACACTAGGAAGTGGTGACGGGCGTTTTGGGGGACTGTCTTTATGTAGAACTTTGACGTTCAAAAGGTGCTGGCACTCAGCCTAATTTGAATAAATGACTTGTTATTTTTTTGATTTTGATCGTAGTGGTATCGCCTCTTTCGCCGTATTGTCCCGAGGCGAGGCGATTACGTTACGATTCTGGCTAATGTGCGCTGCAGTAGGGAGTTTCATACAAAGAATACTGCACGGCGGCTCGAGTTGATAATGTAACCAGGATTTTTGTAAACATAAAATGATTTAAAAGAGTGTCCGTGGAGTTTCTTGCACGTTCTTCTCCATAGAGATCTACGCTTTGGAACGTGCAAATAGCTTCATGTTTTTGACGGACTGATCAAGTACTTGTTAATGGTTTATTTGAAATAAATGCTTTGACTTTGATACGGTGACGATCCCTTCCCGAGTTGATATGTGTAGGTACTTTAAATCTAACATTTTTTTCTAGGAAACTTCCTTAATTTTACACTCTACATTTCATTTAGGTACTTTCTATACGCAAAACTTAATTTTTACCCGATTATAAAGTCAAATTAGTTAATTATTGCAACTGTTTTAATAAAGGGACCTAGCGTTTTGTCTACTCATAGAGGGGATACACCTTTAAGGCAAGGTTTTGTAGAAAATCAACATTTACTGACAGAATTGGGCCGTAGTGCCGCCAGGGTCACCCTGATCGCTTTCATCATAACGACGAAAACGCACTGGCAGGCGTGTTCAAGAGTCGCCGTAGCAAGTTGCCTGTCAAAGCCTTTTTGTCTTAAATGTTCCGTTGCGGGAAAGAGATGGTGTTATCTTTTATATATTTATCTCTTTCTCACAATATCATGATATATTGATTTGATAATTACTAAGTGTCTTCACATTTACCGTAGTGGCTATGTGTTCGAAATCTACGCTGCGTTAACGTCGCATTTACTCTGAGTGCACGCTCACGCTGGAACAACGTCAGGTATTAACGCGGGTGTAAAGAGAAAATTAACTATAAATATAATATTGACTGTACTTTCTGGGTAAATTTAAGAACAGCATAACATGTTGTATATTGAAAAACAGTATTAATTATACATTAATTATTATTAATTAATATTTCGTCCGGGAGTATTGGTATTACATTGTTTAGCTATTGAAACACAATCGACTACAAATATTCGAGTTGTGGCAACATTACCAATTAAACTGCTTTTATTACTCGGTCACACTTATTCTACTGACAGTACCAAGGCGTTAAATGACACATCATACTTAAGAAACAGACTGGTATGATAACAGGCCCAATGACTAACTATTATACAGCTACATACCATAACTACATTGAGAAATTCCAGCTGGAAAAACTCAATAAACCTCCTGACCGAATTTCTATTACAACGGCCAATCTCAACGGAGATTAACTAAGTATGAAGGAAATAATATAGTGATGTTTCTGTCCCTTTACTATCATAGTCGTCAGGGACGCGGGAGAGCAGGCGCCGCGAACGTGCCACATCACCTACTGCCCCAACTCCGAACTTGCTACTTACAAATTCCTATTGGAAAAAACCCCAATAACACTTGACCCGACTCGGGAATCAAACCCAAGACATTCGGTTAACTACTAGACCAACAAAGCTGTCACAAACGCAATGTGTCAATTA
>NDFZ01001893.1:0-15486 GCA_002192655.3 Mamestra configurata | reverse complement strand
AGGCCGTGTTTTGTGATTCTACAAATTTTTCGGTAAAAGAGTTTGTTACGCGAGTTACAACAACCATTGCACTACGTTGACAAGTTATACGTGGACTGTGATGGACTACCAGGTTTAAAATATAACTTCCTTTTACCTGTTTACTTATCTGTTTCGCCGACTTTACCTACCCAATTACAAACCCGTGCTTTAAATTTTATTCTACTCAAAACTCATAAATTCATACGAAACCAAATTCGTAATCAGCGCAAAAGTTTCAGATTCTGATAAATAAGGTACTCGCATAAAAGTTAGTGTTTAATTTCATATCCCTAGACTAGAGGAACGAGCTAAAACTCTGCCTAATTTAGTACGAAGTTTCTCCTCGTAAAATTTGTTAAATTGCTCTCTACCTATGGAGATTTTAATCTAATAAGCTGGTAGATTGCCTCAGATTTAGGACTCGTAATGAGAATATTATCGTTCTAAATGAGATAATTGGCCGTTTATGAAAGGTAATGATGAGATAATGATTTGCATTATAGGGAGCTGGTATTATGGTGTCGATTGTTTGAAAAAGTGCTGGAAAAGCTTGTTATTTTTGCTGTTAAGAATAGAATATTACTTTTCCTACTGTGTACCATTGTTTACTTTGATTACCTATATAACTTGTGATACCCCGTGCCTCAGAAAGCACGCTGAGCTAAACCAAGCTTTGAAATCAGGTGCAAGACCCGTTGGTCTTGCACCTGATGTCTCGCCTGTGTTATGGGAGAGTCGTCCCAACGGACTATGAGATAAAGGGGTGTGTAAGCGCTTGCATACATACTGGTGCACTAAAATATCATCCGCGTCGATGGCTAATCTTCGCTGAAATTAGCCACCATAATTGAAGCACAGATTGGTCAGAATGAGTGGAATTACATGCCAGAGTCTGTGTTTCCTGATGGCTACAACCCGGGAGTCTTTTAGTTAAGAGTGAATAGGTTACTTCTAGGCAAGCGTGCTCCATCTTTGACCACATCATCGCTTACCATCAGCTGAGATAGTGGTCAAACGTGTGCTTATCAACAGTCAAAAACAAAATGGCGTTTGATTGGCGATTGAAAAGTCAATTGTGAAGTCCCACTCGNTTATCAACAGTCAAAAATAAAATGGCGTTTGATTGGCGATTGAAAAGTCAATTGTGAAGTCCCACTCGATAGTGTAATATGTTATAAAGTTATTACTTTTTGTTTAACATTCATTATTTACATAAATCACAAAAAAATCCGTAGTAATTAATGTAAACAGACAATGCATCACGTGGTCTTTTGCAAAAAACAGAATGTNCGATAGTGTAATATGTTATAAAGTTATTACTTTTTGTTTAACATTCATTATTTACATAAATCACAGAAAAATCCGTAGTAATTAATGTAAACAGAAAATGCATCACGTGGTCTTTTGCAAAAAACAGAATGAAATGACTAATAAACTTAAATATTTTCACCGAACCTTAAAATCATAAAACAAGCATTTGATTTTCTATGCAACTTAATAGCTCTATTCTATTTTTGATTACGATGCAATTTGAATGTTGATTTGATCCATTGATGATACAAATGTTTTTTTTTTAATTAGAAGTTTGAGCAATTAGTACGTGTAATAAAAAAATGCAAATATAAATATTTCTGCAGTGTTTTAACTTTCGCTACTTGTTTATTCATTTTGATTTAATTCGTTTTTTATGGTATGGTTTGCGTTGCGCAATAAAACAATTTTTAATTAATTTTATNATTCATTTTGATTTAATTCGTTTTTTATGGTATGGTTTGCGTTGCGCAATAAAACAATTTTTAATAAATTTTTAGGCTGACTGCGGTGGAATACAATACAAGGTAAACGATCCTTCAAAACAGTAAATACGGTAGCGATTAAAATGACTTCGTCCTTACTAAGGTCCATAACCTCTATCACATTTCACATCAAACAATCCATTTGAGTTACACATTTTGTCAGTAGCCGCAAATTCTCAGAACACATACTCGAATATTCCAAAAGTATCTACTTTATTTTATATATCATTATTTAGATACTAAACCTAGGTGTAGTCTGCAGACATTTTTTCTTCAGACACGTATATCAGTCACGTTATCATTATTTTTTGAGACGACTGACAATTGGTAGGCCGTTCTTTGAAACTAGTTTTTTATACAATCTGTTTTATAAAATTGAATGTTACATTCATATATAAAGTCTCAATTCCCCGAACAATTAGGCACATGTTTTATCTCCATTAAAGCCGAAAAGTCAAAAGTCATTTATTCAAATTAGGCTGAGTGATCACTTTTTGATCGTCAACGCTTAAAAAAGGACAGTCCCTCAAAAACGCCCCGCTCGTCACCACTTCCTAGTGTTTTAGCTGGGAAGAAGAAGTGGCGCAACAAACTCCCCAGCAACACATCTGTCTGTTGAGCAAGAAGAACTCGCATTTATACAATAGTATGCAAAGTATTCTGACAGTACTTTAAACTTACTAACAATCGGGGGCGATTTGGGGTATCTAATATTCAAGGGGGCGAGTAGATACACTTAGGCAATCAGGGGCAAGATCCAAGGGGCCCAAACCGATGATTTTTTTAGGGAAAGCAGATTTCTACTGTTTTGTTTTATTGCCGCCCTTAGATTTTTCTGCCGTCTGTGAATCGAACATGTTTAGGTATTTTTATTTTTATGAAATCAATCATAATTTGGGACCCTAAAAGATTCCAAACAAATAGTCAGTGAGTAAAAAGGCATTACTTCGTCTTCTATACATATAGCAAAATTTTAAATCGTAAAGTGTATGTGTTCAATTGGCGAGAAAACTACAACTACTTCTAAACAGATTTTGTTAATTTTTTTTGCATATAAAAACTTGCTTAGATAATTTAGAATTCTAGATTGATATCGAAAGTGGTTTGTAATGTCGTAAATGAGAACTTTAGATTTTCAACTATCGGTTTTCGGCTCATCGCCAAAAGCGGAAAATCCAACAGTGCAATTTTTGACCTTACAACAATTCAATATGTAAAATAAATAAGTAAACCGCAATTTGCAATTATAAATCTACCTTTGTCTTTGTTCACAGTTTGAATGGTTATCGAATCACGTATTACTGCATTTTGCTCCCGTATCTGTGCAAACTACGAATAAAACTCATGTCGAGAATATCGTTATAACTGCTCTATTTTATTTTCATTATTAAAATAAGTCAAAGTCAAAGCATTTATTTCAAATAAACCATTATATTACATAATGCCATACTTTTGAATTGTCAAAGTCAGTCCGTCAAAAACATGAAGCTATTTGCACGTTCGAAAGCGTAGATCTCTATGGAGAAGAACGTGCAAGAAACTCCACGGACACTCTTTTAAATCATTTTATGTTTACAAAAATCCTGGTTACATAAACCTTGTTGCTTCTATATATGAGAACAATGTAAAGAAAGAAAAAAAAACAATTTATAGTATGAAATATTAAAATGAGGCAGTGGCAACTAAGGGATGACCAGTCTCCACTGACGGCGCCCGTTCACGAACATGACGCGTGCATCAGCACCGTTCAGCTCAACCATTTTGAAGGGAACTGAATGATCCGATATTTAAGGATAATGTTTATTTTTCAATGATTTGTACATATTATTATATTTTAAATACTTAACTGACTGTATATACTTAAATAAAAATGAAAACTCGGATCTAAGTACTGATACGAGTGTATGATGGGGTCAAAAAAATCTTTCACATCGCTGTCCACTGAAGTGTGCCCAAAATACTGGCAGCATTGACACTTTAAATGATTCTTTTTCTAAAGTAAAATAAGGAATGTAATATTGACACATAATTGTTGATTTATAAATAAAATTACAGGTTTTACTTAGTTAATTTAGCAAAACTTTATTTTATATACGAAAACAATACCCGGCTTTAGTGATGTCAAATATTAGTAGTGTGGTTGTTTCATAGACCTTGTGACAAAAATATTACCACAGACTATAAAAGTTGTAAGAAAGTAAGAACGATTATTTTAATATTTCAACAATAATTAAACTCCACATCAAAAAAGATTCCAAAAAAATATCCAGTCAGTAAAAAGGCGTTACTTCGTCTTTTGGGATTATAAGGGAAAATGAAAAGCAAATAAAATGTATAACAGTTGATAATAGCAAACGAAAGTTTGTCTGTTTGCCCCTTGAGAGATGACTTTCTCGATGAAATGTTGACCGTTGACCTAAATATGGATAATGTTCGGTATTCTGTTTTGGCACGTGTATGTAATTGAGTGAAAGAAGTATTGTTTCGCCCCTGTTTGTGGAAACAAAAGAACCTATACAGAAAGTTATTTGGTAAACTATTACGGTTATGTATAGCATGCTACCAATGAGTTTTCGATAGCAAAATTATTTTATTTTGTACGAATTGACTATAATTGACAAGAATTGACTATAAATAAGAACAGCCACACGGATTGATCTTCAAAGGTTAAGCAACATTTGTCGAGGTTAGTCTGTGAATGGGTGACCATCTTAACATACCGAAACTCCTCTGTGCCTAGGAAAGCACGTTCAGCTGTTGGAAGAAGTACCGTGTTACTCAGTTAATGGGTTGTGGAGGTCTGGAAGGCAGCCGCTCTACGTAAATTACTGATATTTAGCTGAATCCGGTTTGACTGGAAGCCGACCCCAATATAGTTGGGAAAAAGGCTAGGCAGATGATGATGATGATGATGATGATGATGATGATGATGATGATGGTGGTGATGATGTTGATGATGATGACGATGATGATGATGACGATGATGATGATGATACGAATTGACTATACCTAGCCTTCAGCAGTATTTTTCATAGTATTATTACTTGTGCATAAAGTTTGAATACATCAAACTAATATGATAAAGGCGAAAGTTTGTGAGTGTGTGTGTGTGTGTTACTTCTTCACGCGTAAACGGCTGGACTAATTTTGATAAAATTTGGTATGCAGGAAGCTAACACCCTGGATTAACACATAGTATACTTTATATCCCGGTAGTATATTAGTTTGGAATTATTTTCGACATTAACGCGGGCGGAGCCGCAAGCAGTAGCTAGTAATATAATAAAAATAATTTTATACATCGCTTGCTGCCGCCCGCGGCTCCAAAGTCGAAAATGATCCCAAGGGACCATACTCGAAAGTATTCTTTGTCCTATTCCAGGATATGGTCGACCATGTCCCGCGTGCCAAGTTTCATCCAAATCAGTTCAGCCGATAAGACAGTTACACAGAGTTACGTTTATATATCAATATGGATAAATTTGCTCTACTGGGATTTGGTTTTCTCACTCACCTATGTAAGCGGTGTTCGGTGTTCGTTGTGCGGTGCAGGTAGACCGATGACCTGGTGAGGGTCGCAGGTAGCCGATGGATGCGTGACGCACAGGACCGGTTTTTGTGGCGACACTTGGGTGTGGCCTTTATCCAGCAGTGAGGGTTTTTGGCTGATATGATGATGATGACTCACTTCAGCCCATAATAAAATAATAGTTTTTTTGCCAATAGCATAATAATGTGCCCTATACGCTGAGTCCGCAGTAGGTTCATTCACTTGTGCCAATATAATTGAATAAAAGACCCATTGTTTCGCCACCAATCGAGGTATAAAAGAGAAAAGTATTTATCTGCTCGACATGCTCTGTTAGTTAGTCAATTGAAAATGAATTAACGTCTATTGTTACATTTTTAGACAAAATGTATTATAGTGTTAAGAACAAGTGTTTCATTGGGCTTACATGATGTGTTGAATATTGTTTTACGTATTAATTAATAATATTAGAGTCTTTGTTTCGGCAAATGTTATAACAAAACATGGTTTATCAAAAGCCGAAGGGTACAAATATTAATACTGCACAACGGTATCTGTTTCAGTCACTATTAATTCAAATATATCTGAATTTTGGCACACATTTCTATGCAGGCTAGAAGCCATACTAATGTTCGTTCCGAAATGCATTCGATGCCGTAATCCGAGAACAAAAGGCTTACGTTCCACTGCTGTTCTTGGTTCATCAAGTATTTGAAATACTCGCTAATTCATTATTTTAGTACCGAATCGCTGGCAGTCTGCAACTGTGGCTTGTGTGCAATGCGAGTGCTACGAATTTTCGTAGCACTGCTACGCTGATACGAGGTATTCACATTGCTACATGCAGCGATTAATAATATCTCTCGAACGTCGTAATAGGAACAGTTTTAAATACGTGACGCTCGCCGGTGGGTTTAGGATAAAATATCCTAAAACTTTTCATTGTTTGCAAAAGTCTGTTGTATTGCGAGAAAATATAACATTCAGCAGTCGATTTCCTTAAATTTAATCTCGTTGCCATAATACAGTTTGCCACGTTCAATACCAAAATCAATCCAACTCCAGTTCGATCACTTATCCCAACCCGATTCCCATTACCGAACAAAATAGTTCAAGAGTCAGATCCAAAAAGGGTCCAATCATCAAAAAATTAAGCTCGTCCACTGATAACCCCATATTTGTCAATTATGACTCCCCGATTTTAGCGTTCCGTATAAATTGAAATCCGGTTCGGCGTCCACTAATGAAGCCATTGTAGTTCTACCGTACCGGTTTTTACCGTGCAATTAACTCGACAATCCGGGCCGGTGCGGTCGGTTTAATCAGAACTGAACGCTGACACTTGAACACTGGAGGGTTACCTATGATTTTGGGTTACGAATCGTATTTGTAGGAAAATTGTTAGTTGGATAGCGAATGAATAGTGTTTTGTTTCGGAATGAAAACGGTGGTGTCATTGTCTTTAGTTAAAAAAGTTTGTTCGAGGCGTAAATGTTTGTCCAGGTTTTTTTTATAGGTATTGCAGTTATTATAGATAAATGCAAGTTGTTAAATGATAATTTTGGATCAAGCAGAAATACAGAAAGAAAACTTATTTATTTGGCGCACACAAATACACATAATAAAATAAAATATTTTTATTTCAGACCTTGATCCATATGATGTTAGTAATACACACTACTTAAAAAACTATGTTAGTAACAGACACAATACAACACTGGTTTTAATTCATATATTTATTGCGCTCACCTGACGCACCGGGCACATGCACATGTGTATGTACCCAGTGCGCCATGATGGCGCAACACGGCTTATCACTAATGACCCTCAGTATGTTGGTGAAAATATAAGGAAATTTAGTTTTAAAACCATAACATCGTGTGCGCATATAAAATAAAAAAATAATTAAAATGCAAGACCACTAGAAGCCTCACGCAGGTGATCATTGCCTCTCTTTTGGTGAATAGTTAAAATATCATCATCAATTTGTCTAGCCTTTTCCCAACTTTATTAGGGTCGGCTCCCATTCAAACTGGATTCAGCTGAATACCAGTGTTTTACGTGGAGCGGCTAGGCACCAGACCTCCAAAACCCATTAATTGGGTAAAACGGCACTTCTTGGCAAGACTGGTGTCAGATTTTCTGTGTTCTGACAATCCATAACGACTGCCAAAAATCGACAAATGGCAGCCGGGCGGGACCAGCGGAATCATTCTTCCCGAGGCACGGAGGAATCTAGATATGTTAAGATGGTCACCCATCCACAGACCGACCTCGGCAAGCGTTGCTTAACCTTGAAGATCGACCCATGCGATAGTTATTATTTAGTCACGAGCCAAAACATTACATATAAAAATGCCAAGTCTCAGAACTCGGTTAACTCCCAATAAAAGTTGGGGCAACTAATGTTCTCGAAAAACCAAGTCGATTCATTTATTCAGTACTTATCTATGGGAGCAACAATCTAACAAATTCGACGTAAATTGTTACCTTATTACTCGTAGTTTATTTACTAGATTTTATTGTGATCATATCAATATTAGACATGTTTATATCTTTAATAAATAGAAGAGCTATTGGCAATCGCACGGCAACATTGTACTTCGGGGAGAGTGTCCAGGAACTCCACGACCTCATCCCACCGGCCCCCTTCTACCATCGGACATCTAGACGCACTGCAAGTTACCATCCCTACCTTGTTGCTATTCCACCAATTCGCACTAAACGTTTCCAAACTCAAAACAAGCAAAGGAGTGGAACTCTCTGCCTGCGTCTGTGTTTCCGAACGCATACAACCCTAATCTCTTCAAAATTGGAGTGAACAGGCTTCTTCTGGGTAAGCTCGCTCTATTGTCGACTTTGTCTCTGTCATCTATGACCTAGACTAGAGTCAAGAGCAAACCTATATTAAATAATAAAAAAAAACGTTCGATGAGTATTGTATCCTGTTAAAGCTTGTTAAGGAATTCTTCTCATAATCTTAAACAGTAAATGTATAGATAACTGGCTGTCTGAAAGGAGTTGGACCGTGATAGCAGATTATTAATGGAATTGAATTTCACAACCTCTCTTTCAGTGGTTTCGATCAGGATAACTTTGAACCTATGATTTTCAACCACGAATCCATAGTTCTAGGGAAAATTGTTAGTTCGGTACCGAGTGAATAGTGTTTTGTTTCAACAGCCTTTTGTTTCGGTATGTGTTTTAATTGGGGTTGCGTAATAGGTGTATATTTGGTTTTCCGTTCCAGCTCTTTATATTTTGTAACGGTCATTTTGATATATTTTATACTTTTATGATTGATGCGGTCATCAAAATATTTACAGGTGGTATNTGTTTTAATTGGGGTTGCGTAATAGGTGTATATTTGGTTTTCCGTTCCAGCTCTTTATAT
This sequence comes from Mamestra configurata, assembly GCA_002192655.3. Classification (NCBI taxonomy): domain Eukaryota; kingdom Metazoa; phylum Arthropoda; class Insecta; order Lepidoptera; family Noctuidae; genus Mamestra; species Mamestra configurata. Next base: position 6,746 of record NDFZ01001893.1, on the reverse strand, counting down.
TTTGTTACGGTCATTTTGATATATTTTATACTTTTATGATTGATGCGGTCATCAAAATATTTACAGGTGGTATTTTTTTTAACATAGTTTGTCTGCTGTATTTTAATTGTTTATGATATTTTGTTATCTTAAAAGGTCATTATGTGGGAAATTGAATTATCACTTATATGTATTCCACATTTAACTTCATCAAAATAGCAACCTCTCGTTGCTATTTTGATAAAGTTAAATGTGGAATGTGTGTTTTTTTTTAAAATAGCAGAATATGCTGAGATAGGATCATTTTGGCCTTGCACAAATTAATTTCATGTTGTTTGCGTTACTAATTAATTATTTAGTAGGTACTGGANATATGTATTCCACATTTAACTTCATCAAAATAGCAACCTCTCGTTGCTATTTTGATAAAGTTAAAAGTGGAATGTGTGTTTTTTTTTAAATAGCAGAATATGCTGAGATAGGATAATTTTGGCCTTGCACAAATTAATTTCATGTTGTTTGCGTTACTAATTAATTATTTAGTAGGTACTGGTAGTTTTTAAATTATTTTACTTTTTTGTCTGTCTTGTGCGAGTCCCAAATAAACATTTTTCTTTCTTTCTTTTCTTTTAAAACACAAGCTTTCAACGAACAACCTCTCAATCACTATACTGACATTTATCTACAAATATATAGAGAGATAGACTATCCCTAACCAAAACGCTGACTTTTACCAGATATACTATTATCCACAAAATAATAAAAGCACCTAGTAACAGAATCCAACCCGTACGTCACAGTGAAAACGTTAATAATTGCCTTTACTAAAACAAAATGATCCCAAAAAGGGATGAAAATAATAACTGCTCATTACACATAAGGATTAACGTTCTAACCGAACTAGAAATCCAAACTTAAATGTGGAAATCAAATATTTAAGTAAAGCTCGGCACTCATGAATTGGCGTCCAGATTTTGCGAATTGTGGTCAGTTCCGATTCCCGGTTGTGCGTGCGTAGCCAACCTTAATTAAGAACGGGCCTTTGGCCAATCAATGTGATCTACTATTTATTTACATAATAAATTGGTGCAAGATGAGAATATATTTAGCTTTAATTAGCGAAAAATAAGTTCAAGGTGAAGCCGTAATTTTCCGTCGGATATAAATCTTCAGAATAAGCAAAGAATGTTGGTTTTCGTTTCAGTAAATTAGGTTGAAAAAGTATCTAAGGAAAATTACAATTGGTTTGTTTTGAAGTTTTCTTTTAAGATCTATGAATAAAATTGTAAAAGTATTTTTTTTTATTGTAGAAATATAGAATAATTGTAACTGAGAAAAGTTTCAGTTGTATCATAGATAAACCAGATGAAAAAATATTTAAGAACTTTCATAAATAAAATAAGTCTGCGAAAAATGTTATATTATTTTTTGTTTTCCATAAAATACATAGGAACGTATACTGTTATTTTTTTTCATTGATAGTTTCGCGTTTGATCTCAATCTCACCTGATATTAAGCGATGATTACGATCGACGATGCGATGGAGCACGCTTGCCTAGAAGTGACCTATCCAGTCTTGACTTAAAGAACCCCAGATTGTAGGTACCCTCGCCGGCAAATACCCCCCGGATAGGGTATTTTCCAAGATAGAAAAATATATTGACACGTATTATTTGCTTTTTCAAATTGATAAAGATAACGCGCAAAGTTCAAGACTGGGGGCTAGTGGCGTCCCGTTTTAATAAAAAATGTATTAACGCTATGACGTCACGTGAGTTTTCAACGCCCTGTATCGTCTTCATTTTTGTTTTTGTGAATAAAGAAAAATTACGTGTCCAATATTTTTTGGAAATCTGTTTGACGGACTTTTTAGATTTTTTAATTAAAATACCCTATTCCACTTTTTAGCTGTCTGTACGCACCATGATAGTATTTCCAAAACGTTTGAGCGTATGGGTGGGATGTCCACCATGTACGATCTATTTACTTCGAAATTACAACACATAGCCCTATCTCCAAAACTACATACAAAAGGCGTCATCTGTGATTTCACAAGCCCAACTAGCATAATAAAAATAAAACTCCAGAACCCACATTTCATGCAACCCAACTTTTTTGCCAGCCTGATACGTTCCGTGTTCAACGAAGTTTTTACTACGAACGAGTTACTAAAAACTGTATTTTATAGCAAGCATAGTTTTAACTGGGACGTAGTTCAATGCGTACAAACGTTATTCTGTTGGGTAGTTTAGACAATTGCGATGTTCATGTTTTTGTTAAGGAAATGTGCAACTAGTATATGTGAAAGGAGGGGAAGTCAAATTGGTGATAATTATTGTCTACTGTGAGGTATGACGTAGTTTGAAACATCTTGCAGCGAGCGCAGTCCGAACCTTGTGTTCCAAGGACGGCGTGGAATGAAACGGTGACTTTGTTTTGATACGTAAAGATCAACAAAGTGTTTCATAATTCTAATGCATTAATTATATTTATTAATACATTTATTATATTAATGAATCATAAAAAAAAATCGCGCCTAAAGGTAGATAGTTTATGTCGGGTAAATTAAGTGGGCCGCCTTTGTAAGATGATTAAAATGGTACCGTGTAATGAGGTCGGCTTCTATTCTAACTAGATGCAATTAAATACTATTTACCACTATATTGCATGGAGAAATACTACTACCACTATATTGCATGGAGAAATACTACTACCACTATATTGCATGGAGAAATACTACTAGGTACCACTATAATGCATGGAGAAATACTACTACCACTATAATGCATGGAGAAATACTTCTAACACTATAATGAATGGAGAAATACTACTACCACTATATAGCATGCTTCCTATCTGACCACCTCAACTCAGTTACGGAGTAACATGGTACTGAAGGACATAGCACACNCTAGGTACCACTATAATGCATGGAGAAATACTACTACCACTATAATGCATGGAGAAATACTTCTACCACTATAATGCATGGAGAAATACTACTACCACTATATAGCATGCTTCCTATCTGACCACCTCAACTCAGTTACGGAGTAACATGGTACTGAAGGACATAGCACATATATAAACACGGAAAAGGATCGTCACCGTATCGCCTTTATCGCCGTATTGTCACGAGGGGAGGCGATTAAAACTCAAAACTCAATGCATTTATTTCAATTAGACCATTTCCAGGCAATTTTGAATTGTCAAGGTCGGTTGGTCAAAAAGATGAATCTATTTGCACGTTCCAAAGCGTAGATCTTTATGAAGAAGAACGTGAAAGAAACTCCACGCACACTCTTTTAAAAATAATATTTTTTTTAAAAAGTNTCAAAACTCAATGCATTTATTTCAATTAGACCATTTCCAGGCAATTTTGAATTGTCAAGGTCGGTCGGTTAAAAAGATGAACCTATTTGAACGTTCCAAAGCGTAGATCTTTATGAAGAAGAACGTGAAAGAAACTCCACGCACACTCTTTTAAAAATAATATTTTTTTTAAAAGAGGTTACATCATTCATGTTAAAATTATACATATACCTATGTGAGAACGATGTAAAAAACGTGCAGGATAAAAGCGTCATGAGTCAAAAGAAACAATTAAAATAAACCGTGGCAGCCGAGAAAGAACCAGTCCCAGCTGACGGCGCCCATTCACGATCATGACGCATGCGCTAGCACCATTCGGCTCAACCATTTTGAAGGGAGACAAATGATCCAACGCATGCACCACCATCAGCCAGACTTTTGAGTGAGCATGACACTCCCAACCGCCAGAGTACATTTAAGTCGAAGACACCCAAAACTGATAGTTATAGTATAAGGTTAAGGTAAACTGTACGTACATTACGTTCTGGTTCCGATTGGTGTGCGTTGCAGCAGCGAGTTTCATACAAAGAATACTGCACGGCTCGAGTTGATACGGTGACAATCCCTTTCCGAGTGCCTACCTTAACTCTCGTGCCTTACGACTGTCATCTGTTATCTAGGACACTCGGTAGTTCTCCTAGGACACACTGTGATATCTAGGACACTCGTTATTCAGAAGTTTGAAAGTCTGACAAGCCAGTCTTTCCAAGAAGTAAAGTTACCACCTTTACCAACATTGATAAAAAATAGATAGACACTCGTAGATAGATAGAATTTACTTTATTATGCAACAAAAATAGTAACACATCTCTTTTACACAAACTAAGTTCTACGGGTAAAGCGATATCGATAACCTTTGAATGAACTGATGGCACTAATTAAAAAAACAGCTAAGCCATTAACTCGCACAGGTATTTATTACTAATTTTAAAACTGTTCTCTACAGGTAAATATGCGCCAATAAAACCTTTTTCATTCTCTCCAGCAAAAGCAGAAGATTTAGTTTAAACGCAGCAACATATTTTGCAGAAAAATAAACGAAAATTGCATGAGTACCTCACATTACTGGCCAAAAAGGAACTCCGCTCAGTTTTAAGCCGCAAAGCAGTTAGCACTGCAGTGTTAAATTGAAGCGAAGTTTTAAAAACGACGAATTTTTTCGGCTCATTCCGGCAAGCTTCGGGCTTTGACTCGTTTTGGGAATCATACTATGGAACGGTTACATGTGGCGGTGCAGAAGCGTCTGGGTGGCTCTGTAATATTTGCATAGACATACATACATTGGCTGCTGTGAAAAACTGGCTCAAGATGAGTTGGACTCGTGCACTAAGGGTTCCGTAACATCATAACATAATAGTGTTAAACAAGTACGCAACAATATTATAAAGCCGATCAGCATTACGATCACCGAAATGGTGAATGATTCATACCCAGTTTCTGAGATACTTTATCGATCGTTTATCTATCCGTTACCACTAACCAACCAATGGCGTTATGATAAATAGCGTTACCGAACAGATAGATGACTAATGAACTACCTCATAAACCGGGCATTAGAGATGTTTTTATTTATTTATAAGTACATGAACATAGATGACAGACACTGCGCAGGGTTCTTCAAATATAACCATTTTTCTATTTACGTTTTAAAGTGCCTTTAAATGTCTAATTGAAGTAAACTATTTCACTTTGGCATTGCGATACGGAACCCTAAAAAACCAGTTAGTTAGGCCTCCATCCAGGTGACAATCTGTTGTTTATTGTGTGCGTACCAACGTTTTGCGCAACAGCCACTCAGACGTAGTATAGTGCTCTTTGTATAGCTTGTAGTAGGTATATGTAGGTGGAGTACACATAAGTACTTTCGGTACTCATCAATTCAGAATAAAATAAGTTAGTAGTAATATAGCTCCCGCAGACAGACGCAACGCGACAATGTATAAACCTATTTCTAGGTATTTTTCTGATATTGTTGTGAAAGTTCTTCAGAACAATTTCTATGAAAAGGCGTAGTATGTTTTCGGTAAATAAGATCTTGTAAATAATTATTAATGTATTAGTAGTACTGAGACCAAGAGCAGTATGTTTATTGTGCGCATAGCAACGGTTCGCGTAACAACCACTCAGACAGTGTAGGGCTCTTCGTCTAGCATGGAGTAGGTATAATGCCTAGAGTTCCTAGACAGTTGGATACTTAGTAAACACGCACGAGTCCTCATCAATTCAAGTGTTAATATTACTATTTTAACTGTTTGCAATGTGCTCATTACACAGGGCGTCCCAAGACTTTGCTACATGTAAGGAAAGTACCTTAAATACTGTAGATAGAAAAATTTACTGATTTGAGACTTAATTTTTATTTTAAAAATAAAACGAACTGAATAAAAAAATCGCCTGTCAATTTGCCATGTGGCAAAGTCTTGTGACCCTGTATAAAAAATATGCATTCGATGGTAAAAGACCTAATGAAAAAAGCTTAGTAGAAATAGGGCTTCCACAGGTAGATACTTCGCGACGGTATAACAATGCATAGACAACAGTTTTTATAGAAATTGATTTAATTTTGTTGCAATTGTACCTTAGAAGAAACTATATGAAACAGCGCAGAGTAGCAACCTACAACCTAGCAACCTACTGAGAATACAGCGAGCAGTATTCTCAATAGGTAAGATTTATCAATAATTTGTTATTTTAAGATCAGTAAGTTTTTGATGTGTAACATCTTTCCTTTCGCTTTCCTGCAATCTGTAAGAGTGATTTTGTGAAATGGGACGGAAGTGTGTAACAGGAAGCTAAGAAAGCGCGCCCTATTCGATTTGATCAAAGAGCGCGCGCAGTGGTCGAGTTGGCTGTCAGTTTTAATGTTAATGTTGATTTTCACCAAGGTGAGACGTCAGATGTTACACATACTATGCCACTTCTGTAAGACTCGCTAATTTTTTTTAAAGAGACCACGAGCTGTCTGTTTATTATGTGCGTAACACCGCTTTACGCCACAGCCACTCAGACAGTAGAGGGCTCGTTGTCTAGAATATAGTAGGTACGTAAAATGTCTACAGTAGACAGTTGGGTACTTAGCAAACACGCACAATGCTCATCAATTCAGATGTTAATTTGACTGCTTCAGTTGTTTGTGATTGTGAAATTAAACCATATGTTTGTAGATGGCTGACGTGTGTGAATATGTAGGTAGGATGAAGAAATAAAGGAAGGTCCGAAGTACACAAGAGGAAGAAAGAAAGTTTATTGCACAGACACAGGTTACAGTCCACACACAAGAGTTCCACTAAGAAGAGTAAGAAGGAGTGGTAGAAATATAGCTTAGATGACAAATGCACGAAAACAAGCGAAAGTACAGTTATAGTTTAGCGCGGCGAAGCTATGATTTTTATAGC
>NDFZ01001891.1:0-15483 GCA_002192655.3 Mamestra configurata | reverse complement strand
GAATACTTTCTTTCGTTTTTTAGTTTGAAAACATGTTATGTATTTGTGTTTGTGCCCATGAACCTGATTATATTTTTTAACGTTTTTTTCTTTCAAAATAGTTAAAGTTGTTCATAATTATGGGTACTTTCAGCACCTGAAAGATTGTCAATGCATCACAAAGTCAGCCATCGTCTTCTAAATAAAGAACGAGAGGAATTATCAATGCCGAGGAATTAAACATTTTCAGTGCCATTCCTTTGTATTCTTTTCTCGCATTTTCAACATTGCAAGTGAACTAGTGCACAACTTAAACACTTTTAAATAAAAAATAAAAGTAACACGAATACAAAATAGTTTTGTTCGGGCGACGTCGGTTTATTTTGGCTAAAGTAAAAAATAAAAGTGGTGGCTTTATAAAAAGGTAGAATACAAATTATTGACGATTAGTCTAAATGACAAAATAAGTTACCAAACACTACTGGTAACGAAAAAAAGGCATTTTTGTATCCCAACCTTCCAACAAAATTGTAGTTGTTTACCCTAGCGTCACAAAAAACCTAGCCCAGAGCTCATTCCATTATACTTTAACATCAGAATCATCATAAAATAAACCCAACAAGCCAACATTACTTAAAACTCTCATTTCTCTTAAGTCGTTGACACTAAAGCCAGTTATTACCTTAATATACAGTCAAATATTGAATAAGAGACTACAGAACACTGCAGTCGAGATAAGAGCCATAATTAATTAAAATCATTAACTCTACCCCAGGTTAACACGAAAGTTCGCAGTAACTACTGGCAATGAATCTTAATAAGGAACGTACGACGTCGCTTGCTCGGTCCTTCAAGCTATTAGTTACAAGTAATGGCGAATAACTCGGAAACAAAGACATACACTACCTTTGTTATAAAATTATCTGTGACAATTTTATACGACGTTTTTCTAACTAATGGCAACCTTTCCAAGTAAAGTGCTCATGTTTTTCATAGTGAGCAGCGTTATCGCTATGAGTCGTGCATTGACAAACGAAAACGTGTAAATTTTGTTGCATGTAGTGTTTTGATAAAAGTGGTCACTTCTTGTGTCCTAGACTGTGTTTTAAATTATATGTAGACCGGCAACTGACAGTTTCAAATGGTGGACACTTTCTTGCGTCTTGCAGCTAGTGACACCGAAACATGCACGGTATATAAAGTGAAAATAGTGTCTCCCATAGCACTGCAGAAGTAACGTATGTTTTTTTTCACACCGCAATCATCTACATTATCTATCTGCACTNAGAAGTAACGTATGTTTTTTTTCACACCGCAATCATCTACATTATCTATCTGCACGTGTTTTCAACCAATTTACCCATACATTCGATGTAAGATACCCGACACCGTAACCTAACAGCCTGACCGTGTGAAAAGGCCCTTAGGCGGTCGATTCCTACCCGGGACCGCCACGATCAAGTTACATTACAGAAAGAAAAATAATTAAGGTTTCATTCCGCGAGAACTGTCTCTGTTATATAAAGGAAATATGCAAATAAAAGCTTTGAATTGAATTTAGCGCATCGACTCAAATTACATTTAGAGTGAGGTCAGACGGGGTCAGCTTGTTATCGAGTGAAACACAATCGCGAGCCTGGCCTCGTTCCATACAGAGTAGCTATCTCAATACCCAAATAACTTACGTAAAAATAACGTTATTTACAACAGGATTAGCGTTAATATCTGTCACTTTTAATAAGTTATAAAAGTTTTAAGGTTTTTAGCATAAAACGATATCAAGAGTAGATAGGTGCTCTATTTTTAGGGTTCCATACCTCTGTAAGATACGGAACCCTTATAGGAACACTCGGTTTTCTGTATGTCCGTTTGTCATAGCCAATTTTCTCCAAATCTACTGGACCGATTCTGTTGAAATTTTGATATGAACACATATGAACTTCTGTGATCCAAACACGGACGCGTTATGTCAATAAATAAATTTTGAGTATGGGGGTAATTTTTAGGGGACAAACTATACAACTTGAAAAAAAGGTTTCAAAGTATACCATGCAACATATAAATGACTAATTGTGATGATCTTAACTATATTTGTTTTTCGAAATTTTGTAAAATAAACAGTTTTGAAGAAATTAAACGAAAAATGACCATCCTACCCCCTTGCTCAGAAAATAATAAGCCAAAAATTTTGAAAAAACAAATAGTACCTTTAGATTAGGTACAGAAAAACCTATAAGAAGTCTGTAATGTTAAAATAATATGTTCCAAAAATGAAATGCGTTCGGAACCCTTTGCACGCGAGTCCGGCTGGCATTTGGCTAGTTTTTGTGGCTAATAACGAAACACTTATAGAAGTAATTCATTATTTTGAAAACTGTCCTTCCATCAGAGAAAGACATATTGTTGTATCCCCACATAATAAGGAGATACGGCCCCACATAGAGTGGAAAGAGTGGGGAAGAAGACAATGGCGTAAGTGTGATTTGGTTGTTGTTCAATGAATTCTCGAAAGCAAACTTCAGTGCGTATAATTATGTGCACATTTTTATTTCAGGAGGGTGCAAACAAGGTTTTCCCCTTAAAATAAAAAAATACACGCTAACAAGCACAACTCTACACCTGCTCAAAGTGCCATTTTTGGTTCAATCTGGAGCATTTTCAAAGAACTAAAAATGCAGGTTTAATCCTCACCCAACTTGAGCTTTCCTTTCCTTTGACTCACTTTTGCGCCCTGAATTTCCACGTATATAAATAAACTATAGGTATATCTTGCCTTCGAAATATAATAATTTTTATCAACTGGAAGTGTGCCCAAAAGACTGATGGCATTACCATTGCAACTGCATCAATGCCGCCACATGAAAAAACTAAGAAACGAAATTTGTACGGCAACAAAAAGATCCGCAGCGCCATCTACGACGAACTAACAACAAAATTCTGCATCGCGTAAGCAAAGGTATCCGTGCGATTTGAACACATACAACAGTCCGAATATCAACTATCGGGCAGTTGCCCACCAGACACAATAACCGTCTGGCAGGATGATACTCCCATTTTCAGTGGAGGTATGCGTAACTTTACTCTCTGTACCGCATACCTCTATACCATGTTGTATGGCAATACTTACCCTCTGTCCAAAGTAAAAGCCAGCCCTTGTGTCACGTAAACTGTCAACTAGGCGTTTGGATATTTTGTTGCATAGTGCATGAGCATTCGGACCCTACGGTCCAAGAGCCCACCCCAAAAGGCTCCAAAATGATACTGTCTACTAAGTGTTATATTATTAAGTAATTCCAGTATCAAAACAGAATGATAAAATATTTATCAACTTTGCCTGACCGCACCTCATCTACAATTTCATTAGACGGGATTATTCGACCATGCTAATAGGATGTTTTATACTAGTTCGCTCAGACACGGAACCATCCGATTGGCGGCCGGCTAACAGGATTACTAATAAAACTTTCACTTAGCTACGTCATAATACGGATTCTATTATGTTTGTCTTTTGTTTTAATTTCTGTGATCCATATGGGATATTCGTTTTGTTTAAAAATTGCTGATTTGTTTTGGTTGCTAAACAAGAGGCTTTACACAAGTGACATTCGTTTGTGTAATGTTTGGTATAAGTACTTTTAATATACATAAAAACGAATGATATTATATCGATTTATGAAATTTTCATTTGTTATAATCATCTATTGTTGTAACAGACTAGTGGCTCGCCCCGGCTTCGCCCCGGCTTCGCCCGGATGTATAGTTTTTTTTCCTTATTTTTTTGCATAAGGACCTTCTCCTGACAATAACAAACACAACAAAAAAAGAATTAGCGCAATTAGTCTAGTCGTTCACGCGTGATGCCGTGACCAAGGGAAATAGGGATTTATATATATATATATATGTATATAGATATAATTTTATTTCATGTAGGCTTCAGTAGATATAACATAGGTACACTTAAACTAATGATTAATTGTTATAATGTTTATATTGCATAAGATTTCTTTAGTCTAATGATCGTTTTATATCATTTTATCGAATGTAAATTCGGCTTGAATTACGGTCGTGACCAAGGAAAGTCGACAAAGCCCTGCTGCGCAGAGCTTCTATTTCTGCCTGCATCCCTGTCGGGGTGTCGTAAGTTCTCGAGCAAGTTTGAATCAAATGTCAATTATAAAAGATGATAATTAGATCAAAAGAACGTTATACTAAATAAGAATATATTATACAAACGTAAGAGAAAGTTTTGTTATATCATATTATGTTGTCATTTATACTGAACATATAAATAAAAATTATGTAAAGTGTTGTCAGATGAAGTAAACGATATGTCATATTTTGAGCATTATAGTTTTTGAAAATAGAGCACATGTTTTTATACTAAATGAGCACCGATTTTAAAATACCTAACTAGGTACATAATGGGACGATATTTTGGAATAGTTAGGTAGGTAAACTTAAACATGAAGCCAGGTAATTTAGCTTGGCAATTTCTCAACGGAATCTATATCTTTCATAGAAACTTCCAAATGAAACCTTACCCCATTAATCCACTGCCCAGTCTCCATCAACTATGACGTCACAAAAGACTTAATCTAGCATTGACAACATGAAACAAATTGCAACACAAATGTTGGGACACTTGAGTTGCAAAGTTGTTGAGCGGCCCATAATTTGTAGCACGCAAGCTTAAATAGAACTCGAACAGTGTTGCTTACCCCTCACTATCAAATACTCGTTTGCGACAGATTTTTCACATAAGAAACAAATTCATACTCAACATGATTTTTTTGTTCAAGGAGATTCTTACCTGTTCGTCTCCATTTGAAACAACGCTTTTACACGGGCAAAAAGCTTAAATTTTTACTCTTTGACAATCCAAATTAATAGGCATGTATAAAAAGAAAAAATTACCTGCGATGCAAATGAGCCCTTATTCATATAAACGTTTGATTGTCCCTTAAACGGTATTTAAACAGTCTTTTGACCTGTCACTTCAATGAAACTTTGATTGCAGCAAGAATTTTCACAAAGACATACCTTACGTGTCTACATATGTGCGCTTCAAAGTACGACAAATAGATTAAAGTATCGACTTCTACTTCTATTTTTACTGTCAATACATCATAGGATTCCACTTTATTATAGATCGTCTGAGAATGTTGAATTTCGTTTCCAGTTTAACGAATTTCCAAAAATTTCTTGTTTTCTATTAGGTACATCTCATTGGCATTTCTCGCTCACATCAGCATCCCAATTAAACAGCTCCTGCGATCATTTAAAATGCCAAAATAAATTTCTACGGAAAATTTGATGTTTCATAACATCAAAAAGCAATATCCGAGCGCAGTGCTTCCAATTACCGGAGTTTGTGGTGTGGCTCGGTGCTACAGTAGCCGAGATGGAATTGCCCGAATTGCCCGAACATAGGCACACCTACGATTGCCCAACAAACATATCGGTAATGCTAATTTACATTATATGTAACCATTAACCGTTAGATGTTACTAAATGAACGCGAATACGGGTCACTGGTTTTATTTCCCAGTTTCAGGCAATGGTAATAGTTGCTTGTTTATTAATTTGGAAATAAGGAGGGAAGCATAATATTTAGTTCGTAATTAGTTTAGGTTATTTGGTTTAAATTAAATTAGATCTTCGGTGGAACAAATTTTGTTCATTATTATAAACTGTAATGCTACAAACATACCGTTCATATTTTTTCCATCGAGTTAAATTGAAAATAGGTGATATTAAAAAAAATGTTTTAATAGGATACATTTTGAAATACCCCTCATAGTTAAGAATGATTGCAAAGTTAGCGTTATTTTCCGGAAGAAGTCTTGCAAAGTCAAACTAATTCTTCAAAATGATCTACGTTTGTTTTAAATTATGTCAATAAATAAATTCAAATAATAGGTTAATGTCAATAAACCTGTTCATTGCTATTATAAAATGCTCGAACCGTATTTATTTGCAAATTATCTCACTGGATACCCCAATTTCGGCCAGCGTAACTTGCATATCCTTCCGGTTCACTGTTTTAGGTATTTACCATAGCAAAGTGAATATTTAGAAGTCACTCTTGCAGATTACAGGGAATAAAACATTAGAGGCTGTATGTATGCGACGTTGTTAAAGATTGCCGACGAATATCCGTGTTTTTTTGTTGAAAATTCTCCCATTATTGAAACGTATCTTTATAAGATTTTTCCATATCTAACAATACGTGTCTAGATTGTGAAGGTATTATTTTGATAGTGAGTTTTAAAGGCATCGAAAATGTTAAACAAATACCTAACTACATATTAAATATTACAATCGTCAGTATCACTTACCACTCAACGTAAGTCAGCTTGTCAGAGATAAAAGAAAATACCTCCTTAAATGTAATGTTATATGAAAACAATATAACTTAGTGTTTTGAAAAACAATTTAGATAAAATTGTACACACAAAGAAACTCAACTTCTAAATGTCAGAAAGCTCTCGTTGAGGCGATCCACGTGAAACAAAGCTTTAGCGATATTTCTTCAATTTGTGTTCTTTTGGGAATTATTACAATAAAGTCCTGAAACAATTGCTATCTTAACAACAAGAAATAGATGCCTAATGACTCAATAATTAAGAGCTTCAGAGTCATCAATAGCCAAAGATATTATCGCAAAAACGCTAACAAAATGGGAGAAATAGTTTGTTTCATACAGTTGCATGTACACAGCTAACTTCGACAGGCTTGCAATCGTCCGAGTCGGTATAAAAGCTGTAGCTAGTGAACTTTTCTGAAAACTTGCGAAGTTGTAAAGGCGGTAAAAACTCGTTACGCCAAATCGGCCACTAAAACTCGCGAAGCGAAAATTCTATCCAACTTCAATTTACTTTTATTGTTCTTACTCTTCCTCTACGAAGCAAAAAAGTTTTTTTTTTCTTACGTTTTAGAGACCCTTTAAACACATTTTTTTATACCGATTCAAACGAACACAGCGTCAAAATTTCACGTTTGAAATTTTCCTTGTTACGGTGTATCAAAGGGAATGGCAGAATCTCATTCCCACTGTAATGTAAATAATCTTTATTTGAATTTCACTTTCGGTCTTCCCACGCAGGTACGGGATGTCGGCGGTTTCTTCAGACATGCTAAAACATTTAAGTATGGAATTTCGAGTTTTAAAAATAAATATTAAATTGAAAGCTCTTGAAATAATCTTTTTTTTCAAATTCAATAAATGTCAATCTTCTTTTAAAATTTTATAGATGTAGTTTCTTTTCAAAACATATTAATATCAGACGTATTCGATTGAATTTTAAAAGTAATGTGGGCTTAAAAAACTTTGAGCGACAGAAATTCAGAGAAAATGAAAAACTACAAAAAATACATCGTAAAACAAATAAGAGCTCTGGTGTGTTTGATTTAATATCCCTTCTGTAAGAAATATTCTCCTTTATGGTTCGTTTCCCATACACGTGATGGGAATTCCCTTTCGGAATTGCATTTGGGTGATGTATTATTATCCATTTTGCGTACAAATCTGCGCTTCAACGTAATCAATCAGGCTTTTACGAGGCATAAATAAACCGGGAGGCGTGCTGTTTAGTTGACAAATGTGCAAACGCTGGCAACAACTAATTCTAGAATCAAACAAAGTTTTTGACTTAGGTCTAGCGTTTAAACGATAACTTGCGTGTTAAATTATTTTATGTAATCAACTTATTTTTAAAAAACAAATGACGGTCATTTGTTTTTTGTACTTAATAAGCCCACTTATAGAATGAGGAGACATCGGTACTATAATAAATGAAAACACTGGCAATACTGGTTCATAGAAATATTTTGAAACTATAATAAATCCTGTCACCCAAATTAAAAATAAACTTTCCACTTACATAAAACTTAAAAAAAACTCAAACTATTTATAAGACTGACGACTAACAGTCTGTTGCAGTTAGTGACATCAAATCTATGATAAAAGCCAACATATGCGTATGAACTAGTATTGCCAGTGTTTTGATTTATTGTCGTATCGTCATCCTGTATATTTTAAAAGACTGAAATATATTATTTGTTTATTCTTAAATGTCAATTTTCTAATACATTACGTTAATGAAGTCCTTAAAAATCTGACATTCATCATCATCAATATTTTAGCCGAAAGATGTCCTCTGCTGAGCAAACGCCTCCCCAAGTGTCGCAACATCCAACGGTTCTATGCGTCTCACAACCAGCGAATTCGGCCTTCACCGGGTCAGCGGTCCACCAACCAACGCTGCATCTTACGGTATGCGGTTGTCACTCCAGAACCTTTCGACCATTCGAAAACGATCATTACTCAAAATAAACCTAATAAAATAAATTACTATTATTATTCCATTTTTTTTTATTTTACAAACATATTATTTACATTTTAATATTTCTATAACACATACAAAACAATTTCAAATATAAAAGATAGTAGCTCACCGGTATCGGGAACAGGGTTAAAGCTACGGGTGGTCAAGGCTCCTGAGAGAGGAACCTCCTAACAATACGCGCCGTGTCCAGGAGTACTGCTTTTGGATCAAGCCCTTGATGCAGCTTCCCAATGAAAGCCTCTTCAGATGTTGGTCGACGCTCTTCGCAATTATGCAATTGGTAGTGTTCACATCCCACATGTCGACAACTTCGCGAGCCAAGTCAAGATACTTCATTTGTTTGTCTTTCTCAGTCTTCTTTTTCTTATTATTATTAATTAATCTGCCCAAAACGAAAGCCTATCAATAAAATAATTCCAACAAATATTTTTAACCCATGACAAATTATCGTTTGTCGTACCAAAAATAACTACACAACTAATTTAATACAGCGTTTTTATTAAAATTTATATATAACGTGACTTAATACCATTAATCATATCCCATTGATCGCCCATCGATCGAATAAGCTTAAGCATGCATTTAATAAGTGGCTAATCGTCCAATCGCGTGTTTTCCTTAATAACTCTAGGTTGCCTTTACATTATATTGCGTATAAAGTAACAAAACGTTGAATTATAACCTCGTGTATTCGTTTAATCTAGGTGTAACATTCGAATAGGTTAATTACTTTTGTCAAGGACTGATGAAATTATTGCTTTTTGTGTGAAATGTATTATGTTCAAGGTACTGATGTTTTGATTTAAATGCTATGGAAACCTTGATGTGTCATGTCTGAACCTGAAATAAAAAATGAAACGGGGTAAAAAGAAGCCCTATACTTTGATGGGTGTTGAGAAAGAAGCCTATGAATACTTATTTTTCTATCCTCGCCTTTTCAGCTACGTAAGTTTAGCTTCCTATGTTCTAAATTGAGTAACCTATCAGTTGGCTGGGCAGCGTATCGTCAGATAGGTTATGACAGAAAGGTACTAATGTTATATTTAAAAACATGCATGTTTTTCATTCATCGTTAAACACAATTCGTTCAGTTGCATTAAAAAAAAAAACTATCAAAAATCTTCAAAAAGTTTATTAATACCACGGGCACCTTCATTTCTCTGTTGAAACGACGTATTCAGAATAAGTCCGTAAAATACGTGCCGGATAACTAATGATAGCGTACCTAGGTTGAAATATTCGTCCACAGACTAACTTTATCCAGTCCGAAGAACGTTAATGTTTCAAACTACTTTTTATAGACTGTTTCTATAATCTGTGGCAGACACTGGTTCTATGTTTAAGCTGTTCTAGAAAACAATGTAATACAAGTGACTTTGTATTGGGAAATCCTGTTGCGGAATTTGTTCGAAAGAGTCATCGCGGTCCTAGGATGCAAAGGGCATTAATATAATAATAATATAATATATCTTGGGACAACTCACACAAGGTCATGCGATCCCAAACTAGGCAGAGCCTGTGCTATGGCAACCAGACAACGGATAAACATACTTATATATTTCTAAATACATATTTATTATAGACAAATTACACCCAGACACAGAACAAATGATCATGCTCATCACACAAAGATTTGTCCTGGGTGGGAATCGAACCCACGACCTCGGTTTAGCAGTCAGAGTCACTAACCACTCGACCAACAGGCCAGTCGCATTAGGAGGAACACGGATGGGATTTAGTCAGGAAGAGTCTAACACTCCCTTTTGCTCCGCCTAGAGCGGAAGGTGTCATTTGATGATATCAACCCACAAAAAAAAACAGTTGAAATCAACCGTGAGTGATTTTGACAATAAGGGAAAGGAGTTTGATGATTGTTGTTTGTGACCCTTAGGGAGTCTTCCGATTGATGGGTAATCCAATCCAAAATCTTCGACTGTTTATTAGTTAATGGTCACCTAATAGATTAGTGGACGGACAATCGAAAATTGTCGTGTTGAATTGTTGTGATTAATGTGGGGCATATGCACATATATTCGAAAATTTTCGGCGTTCTATTACGACTGCTTTCTGTGGATTCTGGTCGGGGTAGTTAGGAGTTTCGACGTGTCTAGTGTGTGAATATGATATATTTTATTTTATGTTGTTAATATTATAAATGTGAAACTTTGTATGTTGCGAACGCGACTAATAAAGCACGTGGCAAAGTCGATGGCAAAAGCTAATTAATAAAGCTGAATAAAAATATCAGAGCCAGACAAAACCCTGTTACCCATCATCTTATTACCAGTGAGCGTTTCTTGAGGCCTCTTTTCTCCAAAATAAGCTGAAATGAACAACCTATCGAAATCCCATAAATACAAAACAAAAAAAAAGTCACACGAATGGTTCCGTACCATAAGCCGAAAAATACGTTTTTGTATGGCAGCCCCCTCTAAGTTTTATCATTTGTTGTTATAGCGGCAATAGAAATACACAATCTGTGTAAATTCCAACTGTCTATTTATTACGGTTCTTGAGATACAGACCGCTGACAGATAGACGGACAGACGGATGGGCGAATGGACGGAGGCTTACCAATAGGGTTCCGTTAGTAAAACTTCGGGTACGGAACCCTAAAACGCAAAGTTTGTTCTTAAAAGCATCTGTCACAGCGTTTTCTTATTCACACACCACGGTCTCACTTGACTTTGCATAATAATGCAAACTATATTCACGACGCCACAGATTTATGGTAGTACAGTGTGTTAGGGGACGAATAAATATCTAACACAGTGCCGCCAGCTTATTTTTACTTATTTACTTTAAGTGAAAAAAGTGCAGATGACAGTAAACGCCTCGCCACCGCTGTTTATCAATTGTTTTTTAGTGCTGTGTTTGTAAGTAAAATGTTTTTGACTATTTTATTTTGTTAGAGCAATTACCGTTCTGTTTTGTATGGTGTTGGACGTAAAAGGTGGTATTCTTTTACGTCGCTAAGGAGGTATCCCATCACTTCAAATGACTCACCAGAGAATGGGCAGCAGCATTCTCTGTGCATTGCAACATCACACTGCGATCGCCAACGCGCCTGCCAGGCGTGGCGATTATGGCAAACCCCCCCTTTGACGGAGGCCTATGACCAGCAGTGGACGTCTTTCGGTTGATATGATGATGATGATGAATTACTTTCCTTCAGACAGTCATTGTAAATGATTTAGTAAGAAAAGATTAGATGCCGATTTTTTAAAAGTACAACTGTATTACTGATACCTAAGGATTAAAATTTAAAAATGGCTGTTGGACAACTGCGTTGTACTGTAACTACGTCGTATTAGTTTTAAAATAAAAATTATCTGACTACTCAAATGTCAGCCCTAAAAATATCAATCTTTGTTTTCATCGAGTGGATTTTGCTTGCATTCCCTTACCTAACTTCCTAAAGTTACAAAAGATACGTACAGCGATACAAATAGATAACATCAATGTTTTACCCGCACGGAATACCCCCGAGCTACCAATAGATGCATTTCATTGTAACCGCACTACGTAGACTCGAGCACAGAGCGGTTTCATTTTAAATTGTTTATGGCAACCCCGCGCTGAATGTCAGCCTAATGTTACTGGGCCAGGTCGGGGCCAAGAATGGGGAACTTTAACTAAAATACACGAAACAAACTAACACAAAGGGGTTAAACTTCCCAGCACTCAATTATACATAAATCAGATAAACATGGAACGACACGACATGACTTATCTACTAACGAAATCTAATTTCCCACTTCGTTTTCAATAGTGGAATTATGTTTATTGTTTGTTTGTTTCACCCGAAATCACAAAAGGGAAATTCATAAAGCATAGCACTGCGGTTTCACTAATAAATGAGCTTTTATAAAAACAAACAAAATGCTGAAGTCGAGACACGAACAAATTGAGGGCGAAGCAATTTGTATCTCTTGTCATACTTTTTAATTTCATCCCGAGGAAAACAAATTAGTTACGCCCGAACACTTTGCATATTTACAAATCTTGAACGATGAGAGCGGGTTTTCTTTCCTTTGTTGTATTTTTGATCATTTTTAAAGCTTTATTAAAAATAAGACAATGAAGGAAATCGGCTTAAGACCTCGTTAAAATCTAAGATATATTTTTTACATTTCACTTTACATTTCATTTTCATTTCAGCCACTTATCCTTTGTACATTACTCAAAAATGGAGTGCCAGTCATGCGCTTTTATTATGTTTTTTCTAAATGGTTTGATAAATGTATTATGAGCGTTTCAATTGAGTTTACTCAGAGATATTAAATTCTCGAGTTTGAAATGATAACGAATGAATAAAGAAAATACGAAACACACACAGCCCTGTACAAATATAGATAGCGAATGAATCTTGCACTGTCCTTGAAATGCGGAGCGAGCGTACTCGTTCCCGATAGCGTAGACATAAATTGTCTGTGACAGAAAAGCTTTAGGCTCATTTAGCTCGCCGAGGATAAATGGCAATAAGTGGAATAAACTTTCATCTAGAAATAGAAAATGCTGCGAAGTCAGATAAGATAAATTGAAGGGGACATTTTAATACCAGATTGGAAACAGCGTAGTATGTTGTTGTAGCCTTTATTATTTGAGACAGAGAGAGATTCAAAAAGCTGTCAGTACCAAACCCTTTGATAAAAAGTCGTAATCCGCTGAAATAAATCACGCAAACGCCAGTAAATTGAGTAGAGGAAGTGGCCCACATGCCGTCCTGTTTAACTGCTCAGCACATTACATAGGTGTGTCAAGCAAGACTTACGCGTGCTGAACTGACGTCAGTTTCCTGTCAACACGCCACCCTGTCGTACTTACACATCCGACATCAACAAAAACAATGTGAACTGAAGACCAGTGAAGGCCCGTTTACACGTCTACGAGTGTTTTTCCTTCGGTTTGACATGTGACTGGAACCGATGAATGATAGTAACTGTGTGTATTTCAATTGCAAAAGTTTGAAGTCCACTTAGGGATGATCTAATCTGCGGTCGTCTGAGTTATGTGTCACTCATAGAAGAAGATTTTTTGTAGTCAACTTCACGAAGTAGTACCTCAATACCTTCATTTCACAACGAGGAAAACAGGCGTGATATTATGTCATATACCCACATTTATATAAATAAATGAACCAAACCGCACTCTCCTAAATACTGGTTACGTGTAAACGAGGCTTGGTTAGGGTTTGGTGAGGCAGAAGTAAAGCCACTATGTTAGCTAGACAAGCGTTTCGACGCGGTTTTGTGAAAGCAAACGTTTGTGGTTACTTCTGACTAGTTTTGACACTTAGACGGGGATATCTTTGCACGTTGTTAGTGTATCCTACGGTAGAATTCATATCGTTCCAGCCAATTAATTGAATAGCTTTTTTGTTGACGAACGATTGGTGATTGCAGTTTATGAATTTTAATAGGCTTTGGATAACTTTTGCCGGTATTTTTTTTTTTGGTTGCGTGATGGATATGCCAGCGATTAATACCATTAATCTAGTTCAGGGAATAAGCAGTACTATAAAAAAGATTTGTTACAATTTTTTGAAATTGAGATGCTTTTGACAGGTTGCGGCTGAGATGCGAATGTGAACGTTGCTTAAAAAATAGTTGCTTATAAATGTTTTATATTGTTTTATGACACCTTGTTTATAGAAAAACTCAATGTCAGTTCAGCCAAATCCACACGAAAAACCACACAGTCTACTACAGTACTCAATAAACAATGTTAACAAAATTCATTTATACTTTTCCGCAAAACTCAAGAGGAATAAAATGGGCACAATACCGGCAGATATGACCAGCACTCAGGACCGGGGCTCTAAAAATTAACAGTGCATTACACTTTGAATGGCAGGTCATTCATCTCAGCGTAATGGCTGAATGACGTCTTTCTAATGGACCGGGACAAAGAGGGGCTCCTGTTTGTAATTATTAATGCATTAATGTCAGCCACTGGCAAAGTGCACGGAATCACGTCGATAACTTTGTGATAATGTTGTTGCGCGGAGTTTATTTAGTTAGTTTAGGATGTAGTGAATGTTATTTAATCTTGGGAAGGTGGATAAGTATTTTTTATCTGTTAGTATTTCCGTGCATTAGTTAAACAGAATTGCTGGCAATCTAACTACATATTTGATTAGTCTAAATATTAACAGATTTATTAATTCAAATATCTATAGAAAATTTTGAATACAGAATCTGTTTAGCAGTTTTAAAACTAATCATGTAGTTGTTTTTTTATGAATGAGGCTGTTTATGTTTAAGAACTATATAAGAGGAAAACAATGCCGCCAGTCTTTTGGGTACACTTCCAGTCGACAGCGATGCGGATGAATTTTTTGACGCCATATTTTAGGGTTAATTTAGTTAGGAGTTTTTATTTTTATTTCTAGTATATATAGTTAGTTAAGTATTTATGGAATAAAGAATTACGGTATGGAATAATTGAACAATGTTAATATCTATGTTAAATATAAAAATAGGCATGACTAAAAATACTGTGCAATAAAGGACTGTTACTAATAAAATTAGATATCATATACATACATAAAATAATATGGATTTAATCGGTTTGTGTCATTTCAGAGCTATTTTAGGCCCAAATGGTTATTCGGGGAGTTTTCGGGAAATTAGCTCTTCTAAAATAGCTCTTCATCTTCAAGTAATGTAGTCACAAAATAGATTTCTGCATCATATAAATCACGTCTGGGTCCACAGATTCCTTATGCTAAATCCACATCAATTTATTGCCTACCTATCATACACTCACCCAATTATTTTGCTTTTTTTATACAGACTACTAGAAATGCCATTTTGTAGCGCAGCCACTGAAAGATGGCGGCTCTTTTGCAATTAATGATTCAGCGGCTGGTATGAGCTATATTTGGCTTACCATTCGAATGGTCTAATAGGACTTGCGAAGTTCGCCTACAATATCACTGTGGCACCCATCTTCTCGTCTCACATAACACAGTGTCTCAAGAGGAAAGCCTACGACCAGTGCGTGTTGCCAGTGATGACTTAGGGAACTGAAACATGGTCGCTTACAATGGGCCTCATCAGAATGCTTAAAGTCACCAAAAGAGCAATGGAGAGGGCAATGCTCGGAGTTCCCTTGCGTGATCGAATCAGAAATGACGATATCCGCAAGAGAA
>NDFZ01001890.1:0-15483 GCA_002192655.3 Mamestra configurata | reverse complement strand
TTACAAACTAAGCGACTACACGCTAAGGGCACCCCCTGTGGGGTACGGGCCTCGGCTTAGGGACGGGCTGGATCGAACTGGATTGAAACGACGTTAGACGATGCACGGCTCTCAACGCCGCACCGCTGTGCCGGTCGGAGTGGGGGGTGTTAGGTTTGTTTTCGTTACGGAATTTCTTGATTCGGTCGCCGCACTCAAAGTCCGCGATAAAAGCTATGCAATAGCTTAAAAGTTGCATTTATAAAATAAAGAAAAACTATTCTTTATTTTATAAATCTATTATTAATCAACGATAACAATCGTATTTGCGCAAATATCAATTACAAAATCTTTTCACTACCCGTCAACCCACTAAGATTACTCCTACAGATTTCCTGCGGAACGAAGACAAACAGTCAGATGTTCTGAGAAAAAAGGAAGCTAATCATTCTTTTGTTTTTAATTTATTTTTACATTTCTTGTATTAAAGCCTTCGTGGAAGGAATGTAGGTGTTAGAAAGGTAGGGCTTATAATTAACCTTCTATTTGTTTTTGCATTTTGTTTATTTCTGTACTAGTTCGTGCCCGCGACTTCTTCTGCGTGGACTTTATGTCGGGATAAAAGTATTCCAGTGTTAAAACAGGTTATAAACTATACGTGTACCACATCCAATATCCGTTCAGCAGTTTTAGTTTGCATAAAGATGTATGCACCATGTTAAGTACTGCCACCATATTGGATTCCGAATGAAGTCACTTAGCTGACCGTGCTCTGTCGTGCAAAATAACGTGAATGCAACATTTCAGCGATAGCTGTTTCAAAAACAGCTGCCAGATGTGGCCCATTCATAACGTACTAAAAAGCAAAGGTAAATAAATGCTTGAAAAATCTTCTATATAACATTTCGATATACCATATGTAATACACCATTACACTANCGATATACCATATGTAATACACCATTACACTACTGTCCCTGGCAGCAGGAACTGCGGCACATGATCACAGGAAATGAAATCTCTAAATACTTCCACTGGGCTTTGTTTGTTTCGTAACAAACAAGTAAATTAAACATTTGCACAAACAGTATCATAATACGAAAATTGTATATGGTACCTTATATTAATAGGTTTTATTTCCTCTTGGCAGGTATTGGAATAAAAGCTTATTAACCGATTTCTAAAAAAGGAGGAGGTTCTCTATTCGTCGAATTTTTTTTTTGGTTTTTTCGTTACCAGCCTTTTTACTTTGAATAGTTTTTACTTTTTACTCTGAATATTAGTCGCAACAGCGACCTGTCCCGGCTTCGTGCAGATTCTTATATTCACAAACCTACCAAGTTTAACGTATTTTCGATTAGTGAAAATCCATTGTGTGCTTTAGAAGAAGTAAGCGGGGAAATATACAGAAGCAGACAACGATTCGTTTTATACTAGAGTTATCTTTTAACTTTTAGGTTTTAAGTCACCCAAAGGGGAGAGGGCAATGCTCGGAGTTTCCTTGCGTGATCGAATCAGGAATGATGATATCCGCAAGAAAANCCCAAAGGGGAGAGGGCAATGCTCGGAGTTTCCTTGCGTGATCGAATCAGGAATGATGATATCCGAAAGAAAACCAAGGTTACCGACATAGTTCGAAGGACCGCCAAACTGAAGTGGCAGTGGGCAGGGCACATTGCTCGCAGAACAGATGGTCGATGAGGCCGAAAAGTACTGGAGTGACGACCACGTACCGGAAGTCGTAGCGTTGGAAGGCTTCCCACAAGTGGTGAGGGTGGTGAGGGTCGCGGGTAGCCGCTGTATGCGAGACGCACAGGGATGGTTGTTGGGCGACACTTGGGGGAGGCCTATAATAATATAATAATAATATCTTGGGACAACTCACACACGTCATCCGATCCCAAACTAGGCAGAGCCTGTGCTATGGCAACCAGACAACTGATAAACATACTTATATATTTCTAAATACATAAATATTATAGATAAATGCCTATGTCCAGCAGTGGACGTCTTTCGGCTGATNTTGGGACAACTCACACACGTCATCCGATCCCAAACTAGGCAGAGCCTGTGCTATGGCAACCAGACAACTGATAAACATACTTATATATTTCTAAATACATACATATTATAGATAATGAGGTTATAGATTATGATGATGAGGATCTTTTAACTCCGAGATAGTTGCCAACCCGGGGCTATTATTATGAAATATTTGTTATTAGCTTTTGCCCGCGACTTCGTACGCGCGTATCCCATTTTTTCCCGTTCCCGTAAGCCTATAGCCTTCTTCATGAATGTGGCTATAATATACGAAGAATTTTCTTAAGTATGGGAAATCATTAAATTACTTCTTCAGCTCTGGGTGGAGCGGAAGGGCGTGTCAGACTCTTACTGACTAAAACCCATCCGTGTTCCTTCTAAAGGCCCTTTGGGTTCTAGGGCCGCGGTGACTGTTTCGAACAAATTCCGCAACCACCCTGGCAGGCCCTTAGAGAAGAAAAAGTAGAAAAAAGAAAATTTACCGTGTGTCGTGTAAGATTCCATCTTATAATAAACATCATAATGAACATTCATAAAGAAAACAAAAGACATGAGAATGTTCTTAATAAGATAATGAAAGAATAAATATATAATATTATGTTAGCCAACCTACGAGTTCTTTCATTAAATTAAAGAATGTGTAATGGAGTGACCACAGTGCCCGCGGTTATTCCCGCAAACTTGACAGTACTTTTTTATTCAAGACTTTTAGTAGTATAGATAGTTTTTTATAATGAAGTAGGTTGCCGGCAGTTTCACTCGTTTTCTCAGCGATGTAAAATGAATAAAGTTTTTATTTTTAATTGTTCAGCCGTTTATGCGTTAGGTATTTGTTTTTTACGTATTGTTTTGTTTTACTACTATATCACCTGATGAAAAGCGATGATGAGGTCGTCGATGGAACACGCTTGCCTAAAAGTAACCTCTAAACTTTTGCCTCTAAGGTTGGTAGACTTAGGTACTTACCGGACATGGCTGTTTCGGGAGGTACCTGTTTCGGATTAAACGGGAGGACACGCCCGGGTGTCAGCACTGTGAGGATCGCCCGGAGGACACGGTGGAGCATACGGTGGAGGTCTGCCCTGCTTGGGCCGAGCACCATCGTGTCTTTGTCGAGGCGATCGGCGGCGGCGACGTCTCGCGTCCAGCACTGGTTAAATCCAGGATCCGGAGCGAGAAGGCTTGGGAAGCGGTCACCTCTTTCTGCGAAGCAGTAATGCTAGTGAAGGAGGAGGCGGGCCGTGCGAAGGAAAGGCAAGGCCTTCGCCGCTACAGGAGAAGACGCCCCAGGCGTCGGGAGTCGCTGGGCGATCCCCGGCCAACGTAGGCGCGGGCCTGCGGACAGCGAGCGTTGGGTGGCTCGCTGACCGATTACCACCAGGCCCGGGTCGATGGCGCATTGTGTTTCACGCGCGCTTCAAAGAGATGTCAGCATAGAAGACGGGGCCCACTTGGGCCAGAGACTGCCAGGGTTGCGGAATTTTTTCGAAACGCAACGGGCTTTAGAAGGAACCCGGATGAGATTAAGTCAGTAAGAGTCTGACACGCCCTTTCGCATCACCCACAGCGGAAGAAGTCGAAGTTATTTAACGATATCCCATTCTTAAAAAAAAAGGGTGGTAGAATTGATAAGTCGACGTCAATCGATAGTTTCTGCTACACCAATCGATGGTAGAATGAGTTAGTCGATCGACGATCGATCGATCGACGTTGGTCGATTGGTGTGATAGCTTTGGTTGATCTATGGTTATATGATAAAATGAAACAGGGAGAGTAAGAGAGTTGCGCACCCGGCTGCGTACTCTCTTGCTCATTTGCTTGTAGTAGGATCGATACACACACACATACACACACAGCATACGACATTTTGTTACGTGACGATTTCTACTAAATCGCACTACCCGTAAGCCGCGTTAAGGAACTTCGTTTCAAAACTTCTTTCCAAAAAAAAAACTTTGGCTATGAGCTCCTCCAAGTAATATTAACTTAATGTAATTCACAGAAGTAGCATGTATTGATACCCCACATATAGTGTAGGTAGTATCAGTATGGTTATACGCCTCCAATCACTGCGAATCCATCAAAGCAAATGGTCCATTCACGCATGGTACAGCATTAGCTCCACAATGGAGCCAGCAAGCCATTAGGTCATTAACATACAAGGCCTGTTATTACGTGTACTGAACCCACTAATAAGATTTCAGCCTTCACTGACTCTCAAGATAATGTGGTACTTGTATGATATAATCTAGAAATAGAACTGGCATCTGTTTGAGTCGTCGTCTGCGTAAACTTCAGTTCGGTATAAAAAGTGTTAACCTAGGTTATTAAATATTGGTTTGTGTTTAAACGCCTACCAGAAAAGTACCTATTTTACTACCAAAAAATTCGAAATACCTGCCAGAATGGATAAACGCTCACCAAAAGGCGAAGTTGGAGCCACCTTCGCGGGGCTCCATAGTTTAAAAAAAACAACCACGAAAGGGATAGCGGGTTCTTATTCGCTCGCTTCGCTCGCTCACTAGACCCCGCCATCCCCTTCTAACCTAACCTGTCCGAATCGGGGTGCCCCAATTCCCGAGCTCGCTTAGCTCGTTCTTGCATCCAAGTTCTCCTAGTAACAGAAGTAACATTGTATTTCAGGAAAAAAGATTTGGTGAGCATTTATCCATTTTGGTAGGCAATAAGAATATAAATACAACACGTACATTCTGATGAGTGTATAATTATTTTGGAACTTAAAACGTTGTTCTTTAGGCACCTCGGTATAGAGTGGGTTTATTTTATTTGAAGTTAACACATCTTACTTGGTACGCATTTAAATTGTAGCCTTAAATATTTGTGAGCCAAATTGCATCCAAATTCGTTCAGTAGTTTTTGCATGAACGATCAAAAAGAAAGAAAAAGAGTTTATTTGCAACAAGCATGACGCATACCAAAAAACAAAATAAACAAATTACAAAAGTCATGCAAGTTGGGAAGGTATGCGTCACATTCACCGATTATATAAGCGATTTTTATTTCGCAAATCGAATAAATTTGCGATTGACATGCGTTACCCAAATCCCACGTGAACCTTGGTCGATCCTTAATACATTTAGACTTTTGACAATCACAATAGAATTCCACTTTGTCTAGAGCTACAGGGGTTTTGTTCTGAAATCAGAGATCATTTTCTTTGTACCTCTTGAAAATCTTCAAGATCTTTTCAGAAAACCTATCGAATAAAATAAATGATCAGTCCGTTCACCTATTCATTAAGATCATTAAGTTTATTATCGATATCTTGAAGTGGGGTCATTACGTTATGTGAAACTAAATGTCAAGTGAAATCTTATGACATTCAGGAGCTGCGATAAGGTCACAGAGCTCGACAGTAGACGCTAATGCATGAAGCATGAACTTTTAAAATATTTATGTTTGAAAGTTATCCCTTACTTTGATGGAGTTTAAAAGTACGGCGAATCTGTGGCTTGGCGTCGGGGGCACGCCGAAGCGTTTATGCTCTGGCGTTCAAAAGATTAAATGCCTACCAGAAAAGTACCTATTTTACAACCCAAAAATTCGAAATACCTGCCAGAATGGATAAATGCTCACCAAAAGGCGAAGTCGGAGCCACCTTTGCGGGGCTCCATGGTTTAAAAAAAACCACCACGAAGGGGATAGCTTTGTCCGAGTCGGGGTGCCCCTAGTCCCGAGCCCACTTAGCTCGCTCTTGCATCCAAGTTCTCCTAGTAACATAAGTAACATTGTATTTCAGGAAAACAAGATTTGATTGGATGTTTATCAGTTATCTGGTTGCCATAGCACAGGCTCTGCCTAGTTTGGGATCGGAGGACCGTGTGTGAGTTGTCCCAAGATATTATTGAAGTGCTTGGGTATCTTTGTGGACCTTTCCAAGGCTTTTGACACTGTGTCTGTTCCACACCTCCTTTCAAAACTAGAAGCAATTGGTGTACGGGATGATACCCTCAAAATCTTTCAAGATTATCTCCATGATCGGGAGCAGTGAGTCAGGATTGATGGGATGGTTAGCGACAGCAAAATTATGAGTTTCGGTGTGCCGCAGGGCTCCATCCTGGGACCGACCCTCTTTCTAGTTTACGTCAACAACTTGTGCAAACTTTCCCTGAAAAACTGCTCAATATTTTCTTATGCAGATGACACGGCTTTACTTGTACACGGTGATAGTTGGACCGAGGTAACGACTCATGCCGAGAATGCCCTGGGGTCAGTAATGAACTGGTTGTATGATAACCTTCTCACTATTAACATTTCAAAAACCACATTTTTACCTTTTTCCTCGCAGGCCGTTGCTTTGCCCGACCCAGATGCAATTGTTCTAAAAGCTCATTCTTGTTCTCCAAACTCACATAACACACAATGTTTCTGCCCTCCGTTAGCGATATCGACTACCATTAAATATCTTGGGGTACAAATTGATAGCCTATTAAATTGGAAATCTCATGTTGATGGAATCACTTCCCGGGTTCGAAAGTTAATTTATATTTTCAAAAAATTAAGAAATTCAGCTGACCATACTACCCTAAAGACAGTTTATTATGCTCTGTGCCAGTCATTGCTAACATATTGTGTCACTGTGTGGGGAGGTGCACCCAAGACTCACCTTATTCATCTTGAGCGAGCACAGAGGGCTGTCCTGAAGGTCATGTCCTTCAGACCCTTTAGATATCCCACAGTCAGTCTATTAAGGGATTGTGGTGTTCTTTCTGTTAGGCAGCTCTTTGTACTTCATGTGGTTATGCGTATTTCGCTGAAGTATGATGCCAGTTCTCGGAACAAGCGCCAACGCTATAGGGTGTGCCCCTCTCAAAGCTGTAGGACTGCACTTGCTCGGAGACATTTTCATGGTATCGGAAGTCACCTATACAATAAAACCAACAAACACTGCTCCATTTATTCCACAACTCTACAGAAATGTAAGAGAACGGTGTATGGCTGGTTACAGATGCAGAGCTATGATGAAACAGAAAATCTCCTAAAGTTGTCATTTCTCTAATTCACGACCTACACATGAACTCTTCACAGTGCAACAACTCACACACAACCTCACAATATCACAATGCACCACACTCACATATATAAAAGGGCTGTTTTACAAATTATCACTTGTCCAACTACTGACCTTCTGATGTAACTTATGATGTAAAAAACTAGCGTGAGAATCCTGGTACCCATAACACAAGTTAAATCTTTCCTTGGGTACCAGAATTCAATGCAAATACTACTGACACGATTGTTATTCTCTAATATGTATTTGTTCTTGTTGCATAATAGTTGTTCGTAAGTGTTTGATTGTACAACATTTTTGGTCCAATAAATTATTATTATTTATTTTATTAGTTTCTTTGATCATGAGTGTATATTTGTGGCTGTGCTATTTGCAGTGAGCATAAGTTTCGGCTGTCATAACTGATAGTCTTAATAGGGTATTTAGTCAACGTCAAAAACCATCTATATATCTGTCTCAATTATATATATTTGATATTTATTAGTATATAAATTGGTATTGTATTTATGTATTTTATATTATTTTATGTATATAATTAGTATTATATCTAATTAGTATTGTTTAAAACGTTTGTACACTGACAGCCCTAAATCTATCTCCCTTCGTTCAATCCATCCAAAGGTTGTCTGGAAGAGATTGCACTTATTTTATGTTTGATTGTCCTGTTCTTATTATGAGGTGAACAATAAAGTATATGATAAATAAATAATAAAACAATGCTTTTCGCGACGAATTTACACGCTTCTAAAGTTATTAAGGATAGAAATCCTTGTCATGAAAAACGTCGTTTGTTAAATACACTATGGCGTACCTGGCGAGTGATGGCATACGCAATTAATACTGTCTCCGTTTATCAGAGGTTTTAAAACGCTGATAAATTCTAATTTCTTGTTATTGAATTTTTGAAAAGTAATAGAACAAATCCATCCTTATAGGTTTTTTTTTATTTCTATTAGTAAATGGTTACACTGAGAGCAGTTACGCACTGCATCCTATCCGAATCTGTGAAAATACGGATATAAAAACTCGGTCCGAATTCGGGTATTGCTTTTCGCACTACAACCGATTCGAATTCGTAAAATACGGATCTAGAGTTTACACAATTCGGAAAAAATTCGGATATTGAACGTTGCACGTCCTTTTCCATACGAGATCTACGCTTTGGAACGTGTAATTGACCTTGACTATTCAAATTGCCTGTAATGTTTTCATTGAAATAAATGCTTTGAGTTTGATTTTGAGTTTGAGAATTGCTTACGCTCTTATCCGATCTCTGATCCAAATCCAAGCGATTCAGGGGCCATCTTTGGATATGTCCGATTTGAATCTGAGGTAATGCGAAAGTGTTCATACAAACAGTACTACGGCTACTTCGGTCCCTCAATATTTCTTCCGAGTTGGAGACTCACGGATGACAGAAGTCGGATCTAGTACGTTAACTACCATACAAATAGTTCTATGAATACTTCGGAACGCATTGTCACGGATTCGGATCGGATGCAGTGTGGAACCGCTCTGACTGACACGCTTGGTTTGTACCTATGTAAAGTTGTAATTTTGCCGCCAGTAGCAGTGCCCGCCTATTCGTCTTAGTCTTCCAAATGTTCAGTTGACAATTTATCGAGAGTTTACAAATCTAATCTTACGGAGTTTGCCATTTTACAGTGACATAATTATAAACTGATATTATAAGTAAATGAAACAGAAGCAACAAATCAGAATCGAAAATTGTAACAATCACTTAATGGTAAACTCTGCATGCACACATAATGTTATCGTAACTTACTAAAAAAAAACGACTATCTCATCAAAGTTCCACTGAATTGAACTAAATAAATAAATAAATTAAACTAAATAAAACTAGGTCATAAAAATAGGTAATATATTCACCCACCCAGTGAGTTAATGCAGGGCTAAGAAACTGACTTCGGGGACTTATAAAAACTGACTTTTCGATCATTATGTCCACTTATCCACCACATAGGGTTAACAAAATAAATAACTTTGTCATTCAAGACGAAAATACCGACAAAAGCCTAGAATATTCGGAACTATTCTGCTATCCTCGGTTATTCGGAACTATTCGACTATCCTCGGCTATTCGGAGCTATTCGTCGATCCTCGACTATTTTCGGCAGTCATCAATAAAACATTATGATGGAGGGGCTATACTATGATTGTTAGTTGTGATTTAAGATTACGCACTGTTTTGCTTGTAAATAACTTATGACCCGCCCTTTGTAGGGATTTTCTTTGATGGTCACATAAGTGAGAATGTTTTTTTCATTAAAGTAGAATAGATACAGAAAAAACTAATCTATTTCTACAAATTTTATAAAATAGCTTTTTTTATTTTAAACAACGATAGTTGTTTTGATGTGGTTTTTTACTATCATCTGGAGATTTTTTATTCCAGAAAATAGATGTGTTTCTAATACGAATTGTTGCCCACGGCTTGAGAAATAAAACTTAAACGTGAGCGATCTCGTTTAAGTTTTATTTTAGAGAAACAAAAACTAGCTTATACACTTTTCCAGGACCCTATCTGTCTCTGTTCCAAAATTCGTCATAATCGGTTTAGCGATTTAAGCGTGAAAGCGTAACAACACACGAACTCACTTTCACATTTAGGATTTAACTTACCTACAAATTCAAGTCGCAAACCGTGCGAAGCTAGAACACGCTAACGCTGTAGACAGTTCAAGAACTGCGAAGCGGCTACGGCGTAGGCGATTGCTACGGCGTAGCAATCGCCTACGCCATATCTAGGCTTACGCGCAGAATTCTTTGAGTTTCATATTGGAAATACAAAGTAAGCTTCTCTGACTGACGCTACTTAATAAGAGTGTGCCATTTTATCAGAAAATGTGACAGGTGAAATGGCAAAATATAAGGGATTGATCACGTGACATTTCGGCAGTGATTGTCAATCCCATTCATTTATGACGTTTTGACAATAGCCTTGACTACGCTACCGTTGACAGAATGTCACTTATCTAGAACCTTCTATGGTAGTAGATAAATGTGGAATAACGGTCATTGACCCTCATACATTAATTGACTTTCTTAATATCAAAGATAGAAATAAATACATAAAGCGGTTCTGAATCAACTTCTATCGTGATCCTTTACGTTCTCTAGTAATGGAAAACGGTTCATGGTTTATTGTTCGGGTATCTACGAAGGAATATTATGGAAAGGTTAACATACTTTATTGCAAGTTTATTTGGCGCCTGCTATACTACCAACCATTTTCTATTGGCTAGCCTGCAACCCTCGCAAACTTAACGAAAAAAGCACTGCCACTAAAAATAACAAATTGCGTAGTCGCTTTGTTCGTAGTCGATGTCTATAATACGTCTTCTACGTGGTCGTAGTTTAACTGATTGCATCATCAAATAGCTAAGTGGAGGACTACCACGTTTTATACAAGGGAGCTCACGGGCGTGATTAGGTATATATTGCTAGTAATTCATCTCTAAATAGTATAAAGCAAAGTCGCTGTTTGTCTCTGTCTCTTTCTCCGCTTACATCTTCTAAACCACGAAACGGATTTTGATACAATTTTCAGTAATAGAAAGAGAGATGAACAAAAAAGGTTTGTGAGAAGTGGCTGAAGTATGATGGTGAACCAATTGCACCTGCCCAAACAGGGGTTCACTGTTAGCTTTTTATAAAAAAAAATATTATGCCAAAAATAGACCCTAAACCCCACACTAGGATACCCTGTGTCGTGGGATCTAGTCTCTTTCAGTCCAGGAGACAAAAATAAAAAAATCATTCTAACAAAATTTGTAATTAAAATGAGTATCGTGTAGTTTTACAAAAATGCAAAAAAGGAAAAGAAATTAGTTAGTTTTTAAACGTAAATAATAATTAAAGCTTATAAAATAAAATTAACAAATTATATAATTTAAGAGCATTGTACTGGTGTGTGTGTAGTGAAGTGTAGTGTAGTTGTATAGTATGTATGTGTGGGGTGAGTGTGTGTGTGTGTGTATGTTAAGTTCTATTTGGGGTACCTATTTGTAAAATTGTTTCAGTGTGCGCATAATCTAAGCTCAGTAACCACTTGTGAATTGTTTTCCTACATGTTTTTTTGAGGAGGGTGGCTATATTCAGTTTGCAATTAATGTGTTCATAAATGTAAGGTCCCATAAATCGAGTTAACTTTTGCCCTATTTTTTTGCAGCATTTATAGGTATTTATTATGAGCGTGAAACATTGCGCTGTGACTCAAGGAGAGATCGTGGTGACTCAGGATAGTGGGGGTCGATTCTCACCTGTTGAAAGGGTCTATTCTCATCGACGCAACAAAAAATATTTATTTACATAATTATACTTTATTGTACGCCAAGATAATAATAATAAATTATAACATAAATATACGGGCACTGTAGGTTACCTAAGCTAAATAAGATTTGATGACAGACAAACATCGGGACAGGGGAAAATAAATAAAAACTTGTAAAAAGAGAGAGTGTGAGTCATGTTCTACTGCAGTTTTTAGCAAGCGCTGAGCTCTGGGTTTGGTTCCCGGGTCGGACAAAGTTTACCAGAGTTTGGATTTTTGTCAGGTGGCAATATGCTCGCCTCTTATTTTATGGGACTTAAACAGTCATTGGAAAAATGTGGGTGTACCTTTCGGGTGGTGTTGTTATATTATGTGTGTATTTTCTCTGACTTTGAATCTATGTAGACTAACCCTTAGCATAATATAATAAATTCTTAATTTCGGACAACATAGGATCCACTGTGTTGGTAAATTTCTTATAATTAATGTTTGTAAAGCATTTATGCTGCGGCCACACTTCCTTACCGTATACCGTAATAATTATGGCATTAAAGTACTGCCTAAGTTACCGCTCGAAGTGCTGTGGTTACGCTACAGTTTACCTAGAAATGAAAATGAACATTTTTATGATTCTTCCGTCGGGTTTTTTTTTTTAAGGATTGGATATCATCGTGTGGAGCGGAAGAGCGTGACAGACTCTAACTGACTAAAACCCATACGTGTTCCTTCTAAAGCCCTTTGCGTTCCAGGGCCGCGGTGACTCTTTCGAACAAATTCCGCAACCATGGCAGAATCCGTCGGGTAACCCATAGACTTGGTTCCGATTGGAATGCTTCCAAGAACTTCTTTTCATTTGATCACTCTATGTCGGTTGGCACGTGCGTTCATCGTGCGTTTTCGTTGAGCTCCTTTCGCACACTAAACAAACTGTAGTGTGGCCACTTTTCGCAAAAATTACCGCGGTAATCGTCTTTGATATGCGAAAAAAAGACCGCCACCGGAGCTATATGCCATATTGATGGACATTTTAAAATAATGGCCATAAAACGTGGCTACACCTAGGTTGGAAAATCATCAAATGACACCTCCTGCTTTGAGTGGAGCGGAAGGGAGTGTCAGACTCTTTCTGACTAAAACTCCACCCGTGTTCGTCCAAATTCCCTTTGCGTTCCAGGGCCGCGGTAACTCATTCGAACAATTCCGCAACTAGAAGAGTCCTTTAAGTCTACCCGTGCCTAAATGCTCGAGTTATACGTAATTTATAATTGAATACATAATATTATTAAGACGTTAAAATTATAATACTCCTACACAAAATTGGAAAGTTTTGTTGACTGGGTATCTTCCATATTTCCAATGAACACGTACTGAACTTAGTTATTAATTAAATTAACTAACTTATACGTGGTTCAAGCATCAAATGTTAGGGGTTCGCTTCAAATATTAGATATCTATATAAATAGTGATGAGAATATTCTTAAAAGGTTTGCTTACTTGTTTAGAGTTTATTATCCGACTATGGCAAACCAAAACATACAAGTACAAGCTTTAGCCCGCGATTTCGTCTGTAAGGACGGATTAAAAACTATATTTGTGCCAAATTTTAATTCAGATAAAATACTTTTAACCCTTTTTCAGATTGGTAT
Organism: Mamestra configurata; assembly: GCA_002192655.3. Classification (NCBI taxonomy): domain Eukaryota; kingdom Metazoa; phylum Arthropoda; class Insecta; order Lepidoptera; family Noctuidae; genus Mamestra; species Mamestra configurata. The sequence continues at coordinate 2,489 of NDFZ01001890.1, read as the reverse complement.
AAAAAGTATTATTTGTTTTAATCTAGCTTGTAAACTATATACATATGTGTGAATTTTGAATCCAATTGGTTCAGTAATTTTTGTGTGAAACTTGAACAAACGTCATCGTTCCTCACAAACTTTCTCATTTATAAAATTGGTAAGATAGGATAGGACTATCGTTTTTATGGAACTTCGTTCAGCCGGTCGATTCTGTAAACATGTCCAAGTGAAGGCTTGGGTGAAGTGATCACGAGGTGAGCTGTCAATCCATATTATCAAGATGGAATGACAGCTCACTTCGTGATCACTTCACCCAAGCCTTCACTTCGGCATATTTACAGAATCGACCAGCTGTACTTCAAGAACCATGTGTTAATCAACGCTTGCCAAGTACGCCGGATTTTGTCGAAAAATCAGTCGTGTACTTACGTAAATAAGATTTTATTTCAACTCTTCTGCAAATCTAAAAGCATAAACATGTTTTTAATTGTAAATCTTTAAGATTGATTGATTTTTAGAATATGTATGTATTTAGAAATATATAAGTATGTTTATCAGTTGTCTGGTTGCCATAGCACAGGCTCTGCCTAGTTTGGGATCGGATGACCGTGTGTGAGTTGTCCCAAGATATTATTATATGTAATTATTCTCTTTATTTAGTTTTCCTTACATACTAATTATTGTTATTAATATTTTCTTTATTTATTTTACCTTAATAATACCTAATTTACATTTTTAATTATTTCTTTAAAAAAAACATTTAAAATATAAAAAGTAGTAGTTATTATTATTATTATTTGAATAACTTTTGAGGGTCGAAACTGTAGACTAAAGAATCCATGGAGTCTAGACACTCACTGTTTCTATTAAGATCATAGAAAATATAAATAGAAAAGTCGAGATAAAATAGAAGCTAAAAGAGAAAACAAATTAACTTACACAAAGAGGCGTTGAATAGTCACACAAAAGGAAAATATTCTATTAATTTGATATGAAAAGGCTAAACTTTCTATGAGTAGGCACATCATAAGCTTTATTGAAAAAGCCAGAAAAATAAATTATTTAATAGGGTATTTCAGAAGTCATTATAGAGTGGTGTTGTTCTCTATCTGACGACAGTATAGGTACACTGGCCATCATCTGCCTAGCCTTGTCCCAACTGTATTGTGGTCGGCTTCCAGTCAAACCGGATTCAGCTGAATACCAGCATTTTACGTGGAGTGGCTGCCTACCAGACCTCCACAACCCATTAACACGGTAGTTCTAGGCAAGACTGGTGTCAAATTTTCTGGATTCTGACAATCCGTAACGACTGCCAAAAATCTGCAAATGACAGCCGGGACCAACGGTTTAACGTACCTTCCGAGGCACGGAGGAAACTCTGTATGTCAAGATGGTCACCCATCCACAGACCAACCTTGGCAAGCGGTGCTTATCCTTGAAGATCGGCCCGTGTGGCTATAGGTACAATGGCAAAAATATATTAAAAAAAACAAAGGAAAGTTCGCAAGAATTGTTTTTTTTTGCATTTTTCAGCCAAACGGTAAGTTTTATCATAAAACTAGGTCAGACAAAACGATACCGATATCTTCAAAGAAATGGTTTTCATTTTATTCCTAAGAATCACCATTTCTGAGTCATAGCAATTAAAAAATTTAATCCTGAAAGGGATAGGAGGTTGTGCACGACTGGCAACTAAGTAGGTGACGCATGTTCTTCGGTGTTGAAGAGGCTCTACTCTGGTACTGCGTCAGGGATTAGGGGAGAGTGTACCATCGCCACAGGCTACTTTCATGGGGTGCGTAAAGGAGCCTCCCCGGCCGGCGTCAAAAATATCGTATACGAATCTAAACGCCCGACACAAGTTGTGTCGGGCGCACACCTCGCACACCGTCACGAAGTCAAAGTCAAAGCGTTTATTTCAATTAGGCCATTAAACGGTAATTTTGAACGTCATCATTTACAGTTAAAATAAAATATTAAATTAATAAAGTGACTCTACTGTGCATTCGGAAAGGTAGATTCTTATGGAGAAGAACGGACAAGAAACTGCATAGTTACTCTTTTCAAATAATGGTTTTACAATATTTGGTACTAACTATTAATTGTATATTATGTGAAGACGATCCACCCAGAGTATACTGCTTATAGGAATAAAGTTAACCAGCAGAGGTTCATTTTCTAAATAAATTTAGGTAACTAGATATATACTCACAAATTTACAAATATTGATACTATTAATTAAACAATGTGTGAGTTAACAGAAAAATAAAAACACAAGAAGAAACAGTAAGTTAATACATAAATCGACCTGTTTGTGTTTGTCTTGACCCTTGATTGTCCTATGGAGCAGGACCAGCATGTTTCCAAGCATTCTTTATCTGAATTTAATCTTCTTATTTGTAATATGCTTGTTTCTTTTATTTTTAGTTCTAATCAAAGACAATTTAAAACGAAGAGCCTAGTTGCCTCCTTTTCACCACGATGACTCAAACTCAAACTTAAAA
>NDFZ01001886.1:0-15461 GCA_002192655.3 Mamestra configurata | reverse complement strand
ACGACCAGATGTTATAATTAACAATCTCTTTTGAAGTTACTGTTTTCAAGTACTCCTTTGGATGCAGTATAAAATATGGAAAATTATCTCATTTCCTAGCCATGGTAGAATGATTCGTAATTTGGGGATCATACCGGCCTCTAACACCACTCACTTTAGGTCAAAGAACTCTTAGAACAGGGAAGGATTTTAGAGTGACAACGAAGATAAAATACCAAGCAAGACTGAAACTTTTTCATCGTGTTTATTTTTGCTCTTGTCGCCATTATAAAGCGCGCACCGAAACCCGCTATCAACAATTAAGGCCATCAGTGCCCCTCATAATTACGTACCAACAAATAAACTAGTAATTTTATTTTTAAAGCATTTCAGCAAGCGCTTGTCGGACATTAAACGCTAAAAATACGGTCAATATTATCACTCTAAATTAGAGTAAATATGATAAAAACTGCGCCCGCAACCATTTCACGGTTCGCCGGCGAAAATATTCGGCCCAAACACGAGATGTGGGGCTACCTCCTTTCACAAAATGTCCATAGGTAATGGAAATTTCTCTCTGTAAACTAACATAAGTACATAAAGGAGACTTGTGCAAAGGACATGAACTCAATGCTGACTCTATTAAACTTTCATAACGTTTCCCAAGAGGGATGTGGGTATAATCGACAATAGTGTGCCATCTTATCTAAACCTCAGTTTTCACTCAATACGCTAATGTTGAGAATAATTAAACAGTTTGAAGTTATCGTGTAGCTACTTTACTTGTGTTAATTGTATTTAGATCGCTGTTTAACGAGTATAGGACACGTTTTAAAAGTTAACTGTGTACCTTGTCGTGAATGTTATAAAAGGCAAATGAGGGTAGCGGATGTTTTAGTAGGCTAGACTTGCCACCTGGTACCTTGAGAAGGTACGACGAATGTATCTGCATCTACTTGACTTCAAACGATTCAGCCCCTTTTAGGAACAATCGTGTTCTGTTTTCATTTCTGTTTGGAATTTATGGCCTACTTTGGTTTTAATTCGTTCAAGGCATGAGCTCGTAAAGTCTACTACCTCTGCTAGCAACACCTACAATCAGCTACCATAAAAGGATAATTCCATAATCGCCACAATGGTTTGGCAATCACAGAATTTTCAATTGTAACAGCGAAATCATAAACTTAATTGGTTTATGCATAATAATGCCTCATCTACACATTTTCCTCCTATTCTAACTATTTAGGTATGCGTCGCAGATCGCTGCCAATCTCATTTACTCTCCTGTCCCTCTATGCCAAAGCAACTGCGCTATCACTGAAACTGCCGTGATAGAGGCGATGTTAAGAACCATCAACACGAAAAAGCTAGTTGCAATATCTTTCAATATACCTACACCAATATCAACAGAAAAAAAATTAAACCTTTTTCAAACGGTCACGATAAGAGAAAGGATGCCACACTCTCCTCCCCACTCTACACAGTCCAACACATCACATGCATAAAAGTACTGCAGCCTCTATAAAGTAACTTCAACGAGTATCATGCAAGTTTACACCTCATGCAACGACCAATTACTAGGAGAGCAGCAGTTAACATCTGATACACAGCCTCCTAGCAGGCAGAGAGATGGTTAGAACCTTTCGCCAACATCACTGCCTCTCGACCTAATCCGAGCCTAATCTTCAATATAACCAGGAAACTTGAAGATAATCACTACACCTCATATGGAAATATTCTCGAGCTAAGAAATACTGTGGAAATGTACACGGAAATGTAATAGTTTGATGTTTAAGTTCTGGTGCCCAGTAAGTTTGTATAGAGCATAAGTTTAAGAGGACTCCTCTTGCATGCTAAGTAGCCTAAAATTCTGTGCGACTGTATGAAAACTAGGAACGGAAGCTGTGGAAATACAAAGAGGACTTTCTATAAAGACGGTAAACGTAACTCTTAAGATTTTAGGGAAACTTAATACTAGATCTTCTACATCTATTATATCGTAAATTAGACACCTGTCCTTTGATAGGTCTCCTCCTCACCGTCATTAAATAATTATATTTATTATATTATATTTTTTATTTTTATTATTATTCTTTCTTTCTTTGTTTCTTTCTTTTACCTCATATTATCTATTAAAATAGAATATATAGTAGTGATATTTAGTATTTATTAGCTGTTTGTTGCATTCAGCCAACAGAGGATCGCTTTTCTATGAATAATTTCATTTAATCTGCACATTATTGTTTTCTTAATCGGTTACCTGTACCGTCCATTAATATCATATTCATAGTTACTTGTCAACAATTAAAATTTGCCAACCCTTATACTTTACACTAACGCTCAAAAGTATTTGGCCACCCAAAAAAAGGTATTTCGTAAACTTTTACATACATTTTAATTATTTATATAGCATTTCTTTACACATAAAACATTAATTAGGTAATCATCATCTGCCTAGCCTTTTCCCAACTATATTAAGGTCGGCTTCCGATCAAACCGGATTCAGCTGAATACCAGTATTTTACTTAGGTACTTATTGTTTTTAAATTTTAGATTCATGTTTTGGCCTCACAAAATGCAGGTGGCCAAATACTTTTGAACGGTAGTGTAGGTAGGTGCTCAGTTCAGTTTTTTAAATTTTAATTCTACATTTATGTTTCTTCGAAGTTAACGGTAATTGCCCCTCTCTCACGCATGATTACACAAAAACATTCCTTGTTATCTCCGATCGCGTCTCACAATAAATTCTAACAAACCCATACGTCCCATAGGGGTTGTTTAGTTCGTTTATTCGTGACTTTTAATTTCATTACGTCGGACGCGCTTTAAGAAGATTAAACACAAATTGAACGAGTTGTGGACTGTGGAGCTGTATGGTGAAGTAATTATTTTTTGTTAGGGTGTCGAGTTTAATGGGCCGGTGACATGTGGCCCCCGCCGGGTTCGGGCGGGGATTAACTGTTATAACATCAGCCCCGAACATATGGGAAACTTGTCGCGACGACAACGTGACCTCTGTTGTCCCCGCGTGTGTATGCCACACTAGCCACGCTCGTCACCACTTGCTCAGACACGCTCGTCACCACTGACATCAGCCCTGTTAATTTATGGTCATTGTAATTAACTAACGAAAAAACTTTTCCGAATAAAATCCCGTAAGGAGTTTCGACCTTATTTGAATTTTTAAATATTTATAAGGAATTAATTTCATGAATTCAGTCGTAAATAAAAAACTGGAACGCTTATTTTGTTTACTAAATTACTATTCTGTGTCAGCATAATTTTCTAGTCACGATTAATGCGTCAGCATCTCTTTGGTCTAAGTACCACTTAGTTTCGTAATTTTTGACATATTTTTTTTAATCGATAGCGTTACAAAAAACAGAATGTGAAATTATGCAAGCTACAACTACATGCTCTTAACCCGCCTTTGTGAATAAGTAGCGAAAGGATGTTAACAAGCCACGCCACACAATTTATGCAAAATAGCCATCTTTAAACCCAACACAGCTTGTTTGCATTAACTTCTACAATATTTACAACGACTTTAACATTTTTGAATGTATATTATGATCGTCAACTTTGTAGGTTCAATTTACGTAGAGCAGCACGCGATCGCGGGGATTGCACCTAAATTTGGCATTACCATTCATATGGCTGGCTGAGCGGAGTCAATTATCCGGCATGGCGGTGCTGCGTGCTGTGTCTGTACACTGTTGTACAGACAGTGTACACAGTCGGCGTCCGCGTCCGCCGCGCAATAAAACGCCGACCCGCGGCTCGTTCTCGATCACTTTGATCGGCCCGGATGTCACAGTCGTTTCGAACAGTTTCGCCAAACTGTCCACCAATAAATACAGTTTAATTTTAGAATAATTCGCTACAGCTACCCAGAGAGCCACGATTCATAGCTCTATAAAGTTATCCTGCGACTTGTTTATTGCAATACAAATGTAACGTGTCACACGCCCGGAAAGGGGCTCCGGAATAAAATGAGACGTTTTACATAAACGAACTATGTCATATCGTGATCGTGAGCAATAACTACTTTACTTTGATAGTTTCTTTATGGAGGGGTTAACAAATATTGCCTATTTATAAACACCGAATATTACATAGACACGGTTTGTTTGTTCTTTTTTTTTACCGTCGCTTAATAAGGAAAACAAAACCAGAGAGCACAGATATAATAAAGAAGTTTTATATTTCTATGCTCGAGACTGTCACTTTATTAGTGATGGCCATTGTAGAAATGCCAAAATATTAAGGATTGATCACGTGACATTTCGACAGCGTCTGTCAATCCCTACATACATTTTTGACGTTTTGGAAACCGCCACGCTACCGCAGACATAATGTCACATGTATAGAGCCTAAGCCTCATAAAATATCGTTTGTAATGCAAATATGAAACAACACAAGTTTTAATAAATAAACTATTCCAATACAAAATAAAACTGCGCACGAAATAAAATCATGTCCAGACGTTATATTTACAGAAATTCATTAAATAGATTGCTACAGCAATGCTTTGTGTCGTCAAATTAACTGTGACTGTGACATTAATTAGCGACTGGAAGTTTGTTTACACGAGTTTTTTTAGGAGTTTCGGTACAATGGTACGACGTCCACGTTAACACATAAATAGACTGTGTATGGTGTGATACACGAAGCGTACGAACGTCGCCGTCGTGGAGCACGCAGATGTCGAACCCGCACTCATTTGCGACAATCGCCGCGGCCATTGAGGACTGATTGTTTAATTGCTTCGTTTAATCAATTGACCGCTTGAGAAACGCAGTCCGCGTCCGCCCCTGTGCCGCGGACGCTACTCGCTTATTTATGAGTAAACGGCTCCGGGTCAATAAATCCTCCGGTTAAACGACACTTTATTAAGGAATCCGTTGACATGTCTCCGCCGTTGCTATTAAATTCTAATAGGTACTTCTGGTTCCGAATTGTCGACGACGCGAGCGCGCCAAGCTATGAGTTCAGCTCAGTTCATGTTGGCTTAACAAAGTACCCCGGAATATTACGTAGTGATCAGCGGAGAGACATTAACCCAATACCGAGCCAAAGAGGAATAAGCTTAATTTATATTTCCCGAACAACGGCGGACTAAAATAAAAGACGGCCGTATTTAAAACGTGCTATTCAAATTATTTGCACAGCTTCTGATTGCATTGCTGTTGTTCCAGCTTTCACTGGCCAAACGCTTGGCTGAACTTGGGGAAACTTTCATTAATTATCCAAGTCAAGACTAGTAATCCATAGTAGGAACTAGTTTGTGCCGCAGCCAATATTTTACCCATTTCAACTTAGTTTTGTCCAATTGATTTTGCAAATTCAATGCAAATGGAGTAACATTTGAATTGGTATAACTTTCAATGAGTACCTTTAGTGAGTCTTATAAATAGCGTATAGCTGCGTCCTTGTTAGCAGGCAGGTACAGTATAATACGTCAATGATAAAGCCGATTGTCAAAGCCTATTGGTTGCATTTTCGCCGCCCCCGAGCTCCAGACCGACCATGGCTGATCCCTTTATCCCATTTAGTCTAAGAATAGACCCTAAAGCACGACCGACAGGCCTATACAAACAGTGCGTTACCAAATTATATTGAAACGTTTATGCCATCATCATCATATTAAACGCGATGGATATAGTGTGGTGGTCGTATGGAGTCGATAAACTTTAATAACTTGACCTCGCTATAGAACACGCTTTCTGTATAACTTTGTTGCTGTAAATCTATGAAAACACAACACGCGTGTACTGCAGCGTTGACTGAAGAATCGACAGAGATTAGCGGAAGAGATAAAACTCGGTTGTAACATCACAACATCGGACACAACCAGGCTAATATGACTCGGAAGTTTCGACCGCTCAACATTTAGAGACTCAAGACTCACGTCCGGTTTATTTTTCGCGAATAAAACTGAATTTATAGCATATTTCTTAACTTCTAAATTAACAATAGAGAGATCAGGATAGGGATTACCTGGATAGGGTACCTACATACCCTATCCAGGTAACCTAAATTAAATACTAATAAAGATCTAGCTAGTCGACTGTTCACCTCACCAGAGGGCTAGGCTTTTCTTCGGCCAAAGAATCAGCATTGCCATTCAAAGTGTCAATACTGCCAGTGTTCCGGGTACTTTTTCCATTGACAGCGATTTGGTCGAATTTTTTGATGCCCAATAGCGTTTGCCCTTAAAAGTTATAACTTAACTAGCTTTTGCCCGCGACTTGCGCGACACGCGTATCCGTTGGAATTTTGGGAAATCCTCTCTTAATACTCCCCTACACTCCCCAAGGAACCTACAAGCCAAATTTCAGCTTTCTACGACCAGTAGTTTCGGGTATGTGTTGTCTGTCAGTCACTCAGTCACTCAGTAACAGAAGAATTCTATATATGTATTAAGATTGATGTCGTGTGAGATACACTTATAATGCTCATTCTCTGCTAGTTGCCTGATCGATATCACAGCCAGACACATTCTCTCGTCAATTGATTCAACTATTTCTGGAGTCATTGTTAATCTAGCTCGGTTTCGCCGCTAACTAGTATCGAACAAGAACGAGATCGGGTTCAGTCTACCTCGCGCCGTAAGGATGCTATTAATTAACATTTACTAAGACATTATGTACAGTTACTCTACTGTTCATAGTGACATGAAACCGAATCTCAGAGACGCTTAATCTTCTGTAAAATAGTTTTAATATAATACAATGTGGCTCCAATTACGTCGTATAAATTGATGTTTGGATTATTCTAATTAGAGATGCTTCATTATAATTGGGCCATGTTTACAATCATAGTGACTCGCTTAGTTTTGGCGGCGTGCTCTTATGAAGTAATAATTCTAAAGTGGGTTATTACAGTCTCTGAATAGGAGAAATGCAGGTGCCGCAAACAACGAAAGTTTGTCGGGACAGACGGCGAGACTTATTATAATAGTGGAGGAGCGCTGCGGCTGTAACTTATGGAGGATCACTTGGATATACTAAATTAAAGAAAGTCAGGAACTGTGACATTTTTTGGAACTAATAAAGACTGGCTCTTTGTTTTTGCTTGAAGTCGACCTTTACTCTAGCCAGAGGCGGCTATGTATTTGAGACAGCGACTGGTATCAGGTTCCCGGATCATTGCCTATCTTTGTACATGGTACAGTTGTTTTTTTAGAAAACTTTGTTTTGTTTTTGGTCTGTGTATCATTCAGAATAATATATTTTACCTCTCCAATTTAATTTCACACTGAAGCTGAAGNAGACAGCGACTGGTATCAGGTTCCCGGATCATTGCCTATCTTTGTACATGGTACAGTTGTTTTTTCAGAAAACTTTGTTTTGTTTTTGGTCTGTGTATCATTCAGAATAATATATTTTACCTCTCCAATTTAATTTCACACTGAAGCTGAAAATACACATACAATTGAAGAGAAAGTACAATTCTGATTTTGTTTCGGTGTTTCTTCTCAGGGTAGTCAGCTAGCTAAACACCGACCTCATCTTGTTTAAAATCACCAAACAATATTGACGTGTAAAAGTGTTATGTTTAACCTAAACCTAAATCTTAGTAATAAAAACCTGATCTGTACTATTTTATAATGTTACCTTATGGGCAGTCATACTTTTTATTTATTTATTTTATTTATTTAACAGTTTCTGTCCGGTATGATTCATTAATTTAAATACAAAACACGTTTTTTTTATTTATACATTTTATATTGTATCCTAATCTAGCTTATTATTTTATAAATATTATAATTGTTATTTTGAATGTTGTGCACGTCTGTAATTGACATAAACGCTAGAATAAGACCTTATACAATTTAATATATCCATGTTTGTGTTGTTGATGTGCCATTAATAAATAAATAATAATATTTCTGTACCAAAGAAAGTACCCATACCTACTTCTGTCATAGCACCCTGTTTGCCGTTGCTACACGCTACAGGTAAAATAAATAATCCCCTGTACTACAAATAGAGTTCACAAAACCACATAAGCAGGTACCTACTTTCCCCCACAATCTCACTTAACATTGTAGTTTGCGTGATTTCAATTAGTTGGGCTCCGTACCTGCATACTCTCTCGTGTACCCAACGCTTAAATCAAATAAACCGCATTTACAGAATGAAAAGTTTACTCGCTTCAAACCATGTAAAATAATACCACAGAACTCTGAAAAGTCTACATAACTTACGACGGTTTTTGAATTTAAATTCAGATAGGGTTAATTCTAAAGCTTACGCTATAATGTTTAACTTTGTATATTATGTTACTGTGTTAATTAAACAAAATAGTGGGGTGACTGTTGTTTCTGTTAATTTTGATAGCACTGTTTTTCTGTATATATAGTGGTCAGGGCGTTCATACTTTAATTAAAGTTCGTTTTTTAATCCCAGAATCGAATTTGACATCTCAAGTGATTTTTATTTGTTTTTACAATTTGTAGTTTGACCTTTGCACTTATCAAATTAGTATCTGGGATTAAAAAACGAACTATAGAGGGTTGTATGAACAGATATCCGCAACGCAAGTCTTTGCCACCAAAAATTATTTACTAAAATGTCAAAGATATCGACATGACTGTGTACATATCACTCTTCATTGCGTTTCTTAAAGGCAATTTAATCCATGACAGCAGTCATGCCCTTTAAAAACAATTACTTTTAAACCATCCGAATTAAGCTTTGTACTGCTTTTCGATTCCCAGAAAACGCAATTAATCTTTTGATTGACCTGAAATTCAGGCTCTGAACCAGTTGGCATGTTTGTTGAAATACACTGCAAACTTATTCGTATGATGTGACTTTTCCAATATCACGATAAACGTTGTTTTTTTATAAGTATCCTACTTATATTATAACTGTGCAAGTTTGTTAGCATAGATGGACGGAGGGACGCTTATCACTCTTTTACGCACAAACTACTGAACTGAGTTTATAACTAGGTTTAACAATATGATACCTATTTTTCATCCCTTGGGATGATTTCCAACCGAGCCGCGGGCGGCAGCTAGTACGATACTATTTTTTCATCTTCCCAACTCTGATAGATTAGTTTGAAAAGGTGGAAGAAACTCCTAATATGCTTGACTTTGGATGTAGATGAAAAGAATTTAATGAAGAGAGAAGAGACTTAAACTACTGAAACCCACGATTACCCATGATCATGATCATCACTCCGGCAGGGAAGTCTGTGAAATATCCCCATGTTATTTTATAGATGCCGTTTTATAATCCTTAACAAACGAGGATGTCTAAGTTGATTGGGGTTTGCTAAACAGGGGCTTAGCGAATCGCCTTGGCATGTAATATGACGCCATCATACCCACGTTGCATGCCGTCGCGTCATGATAATAGACCAATGTAACAATCACTGCAGCGTTTTAGTCCGACGTAGGTTACGAAATGTTAAGGTGAGAAAAAATATATTATAATCACATGACATCCACGAATACCATTGGCCTTTTCTATTTGTCGCTTTGCAAAAAATAATAATTAATCATATTAGTCTAAATCAATTCCGTCCGTTGACTCATCGAAAATAAATCACTATAAAACGATTTAGGGATCATTAATAAAACATTGTACTTAATAAAAATTTAGACAGAACCTAAATTAATTACTCTGTTCATCCTACTAATATTATAAACGCGAAAGTTTGTAAGTATGGATGGATGGATGTTTGTTACATGATGGGTNGTCCGTTGACTCATCGAAAATAAATCACTATAAAACGATTTAGGGATCATTAATAAAACATTGTAATAAAAATTTGGACAGAACCTAAATTAATTACTCTGTTCATCCTACTAATATTATAAACGCGAAAGTTTGTAAGTATGGATGGATGGATGTTTGTTACTTGGATGAAATTTAGCACACGTATAGTTTACGACCTGGATTAACACATAGGTTTTTTATCCCGATATTCCCACGGGATCGAGAGTTACGCGGGTGAAACCGCAGGCGACAGTTAGTTTTCAATAAAGCGTAAACTCGCTGCAAGCTATTCTCGGTAAACTAAAAGTACGGCGCTTCGGAATTAATAACTGCATAAACCACTGTGAATTGGAAGTAACAAGTTGGAAACCATTCAACGTTTATAATACAGTCTATTAAGGTATGCTGTCTAGTCGTTCATTAAGCNAACCACTGTGAATTGGAAGTAACAAGTTGGAAACCATTCAACGTTTATAATACAGTCTATTAAGGGATGCTGTCTAGTCGTTCATTAAGCTTAATAAGACACGAAATCTCCAGGAGTGGACAGTACCATTAAAAGTCCGTTTTTTATAGAAAGGTGAGATCTTTGGGAATGGCTTAGTCACTGAAACTCGTTAATATTTATTGTGACTTCTATAGCAATGTTGCATCAGGTTTCCAAGCCACAACGTTATTTATTCAGCACTTTATGCACACAAAAGTACAGAGACGGGCATAACGCCTGAGGCATTTTCTCCTAGTCAACCTTTTGGGTGATGCAGACACAAATACTGAAAGGTGAAATAATAAGAGAGAAAAAAACAATCTGTAAACTGTCTGCAGAAGGGAAAAAATTGAACTCTTAAATAGTAAATTAACAGTTTTATCAAATTGCTCTTTACCGAAATAAACTCAGAAAGCTTCAACATTTCATCGCCGCTGAAACGAAAAAAATACTTTCTTAGTTCTTGAACGACTACGAAAAATATGTACATAAAGTCGTTCTCGGAGCTCATTTATGTTATAAATGGGGTTCAAGTGAGTCTTATGTATTTTCTCTCACACATTCAAATAAATAAAATTTGTGCCGTTCCCGCCTGTTTATGTTACCCATAGATTAAGAAAAGATATGGACGGAGGGTGAAATCCGTGGATTTCTGACAGTTTCGTACTACCATGTTTGTATGTGGAAAAAAGGGGAAAACTAAAATTGTATATAAGTGAATATTTCGTAGCACCCACAAAATAAAATATTTATAAGATAATACAAACCGATTGCCAATTTGTTAGTCCCCAATAAAATACGCATGTTTAAAAAAAAACAGCCGTTCGAGGTCGCCGGCAAAACGTTTCAAATGATAATGGACTACTGCATACTCAATATGTGGAGCATGATGAACTATTTACACTACTATAAAATTTACATTCTGAAATACTACAATTTAAGCTTAACGTATTTGCTACAATCAATATTGGCTGAAGTATTTCCAAAGGTCTTTTTAAGTTTAGTAAATTTCAACAAAAGTTGCCAAATGATAAAATGTTTTCTCTTTAGTCTGGCAACCCAAAACACAAGCGGCAAAATAAACAGTGACAAAAAGATTGGTAAATAATGGACCTGTAATTTTCTCATAATAGAGATCCACATTTCAAATCAGAATAAACGTAATATCTTAATAATAGATTTATATTTTTAATATTAACACTTTTTGATTCGACAGGTTCTCGTAATATGCAATAAGTTCTTTTCTTAACAAGACATAAGGTTTAATAAGGAATACAGCTATTCATGACCTGTTGAACTTAGATGTGATAATGTAATTGTACAAAAAGTTGATTTCATAGATTTAATCTAATCCTATCAAAAGCGATCACGCACTCAAATCAAGAAAAGTAACTCGGGTGAAAAAATTTACTAAATTGCTATTTTATTTAAGCAGAACATTTTTCAGAAAAACTCTGGCCAAGTTCGAGTTGGACTCGCGTGCAAAGCGTAGCCGCACGAACGAATCTTATTTTTATTTTAACATTATTATATGTATAAACTATCGGCTTCTTATACTTTTCCAGTAATTTATAGGTAAAGAACTGTTATCTGTATTTTTTTCAAAATTTNCGAGTTGGACTCGCGTGCAAAGCGTAGCCGCACGAACGAATCTTATTTTTATTTTAACATTATTACATGTATAAACTATCGGCTTCTTATACTTTTCCAGTAATTTATAGGTAAAGAACTGTTATCTGTATTTTTTTCAAAATTGTACACTCAGTAGTTTCGGAGATAAAGGGAGGAATGGTCAAATTTTATCTATTTTCTTTAATAACTACGTAATGGAATTGGTATTTAAAAATAATCAAAAAGAAACTTTTGAGAACCTTACGATGAGCTCTTTGATTTGATATGTCACACAGTATAATTTTTTTTTCTAATTACTCCCCAAAAAGTCACCCTATTTCCAATTTACTTATTTTCGCAACGCATCCGTGTTTGGGTCATAGAAGGTTGTATGTGTGAGAGTGATCCTATAAGGGTTTTGTATTTCCATATAGATTTTTCGGAACCCTAAAAAACAAAGTATTTTTTCCTGAACGACCTATTTAACGCTTTAATGTATCTAATGTCATTGTAATGTATGATGATAAAAATTAGTTCTTACTGCAATCATCAAATCCTCATGTGACTCGGTGACCTTTCACCACAAACGTTTACCCTATATTAAACAAGTACATCGCCCGAGACTTCGTCTGCTTTATGAAAATAAAATGTATATAGCCTATCTATATGATAGTGATAATAAAGCTTTCTACTGATAAAAGAATTTTTAAAATCTGTCCAGTAGTTTTAGAGCCTATTATAAGCCTATGTATACAAATATTTTCTCTTTTTAAAATTAGTGTAGTCTAGCTACCCGCCTCGGCTTCGTACGGATACAAATTATATACATATGCCGCAGGGAAATGATGGAATAGGAGATTGGATCAAATGCCTGAGCTAGAATACTAAGGGAGTTGATAAAATAACAACTATGTAGGATAAATTCCCTAGAGAAAGTAAGTAAATTAAAAAACAAATTATCTTCACACTTATAATCAAAGACGACCTATGAATTAAGGAGGTTCCTTAGGTAGTTCCGTCCGAAGTGGTAGAACAAAGAAAAGGGCACACCTTACAGGGACAGCGGACAGTTTCGTTGCGTCCCTAACTTAAGGTTTGTTTACTGAGCCCTCGCTAAGTTGCAATACTATTTAGGGGAATGGGGCGTTACACAGATGGTGCATACTTTATAGTTAACTTGAAAGTTGTGTGTAGTATTTTATTTGGAGCTTTATAGACTATGTCGTACTACTACTAAGCACTGCGAGTTCCTTAATTCCATTCTAATATTTAATATTATGAATGCGAAAGTAACTAATCAAACTTGACTCTTTGCCAATATTTCAATGAGACGAATTCTAAAATATAATTTTAAAAATCAGCTGCCTAGTACTTAACTCAACATTTATGTTCACACAAAATGCAGCATTTTTTTTTTCATTCAAATATAGTATTTTTTTTGTCATATTCATGAGTATTTTCACCCCGTGACAAAGAGTATACAAACTGAAAGTCATCCTATTTGGAGGACAACCTTATTTCAAAATCCTTGTTAATTTTAACTTTAAACAGGTCAAAAAGGACGTAGCTGCTGTAATTGGGCAACTTTGAATATACATACATGTTCACCTTTGGCGTTCAATTAACCTTAAACTATTTATAAAGAGCCACTACTGAGGCTAGTAAACAGGTATGTAAATAAATAGTGTTTGATTAAATCAATTACGACCGGGTCTTATATTCGACACAGAATTGTTGTTGCCTTACCAATGGTCTGTCTAGCAATTTTTCAACATAGAAGTACAACAATGTTATGGGGTATCTACATATATTGTAAGCTATTGTTTGGTTTGATCATTTGTGGCACATGATTTAATAAAACAGTATTGTTTTTCAAAAGCTCATCTAGTTTGGAATCAAAACTCTGACATTCTGAAACTTATAACCGTGAGAATGCCGAGTTCCAGCTGTGATCAACAAACGTATAACATTGCTCCAATTGCAATAGAGGCCTGTCAAGGTACCCAGTAATTTGTCAATGAATGTTCAAGTGCCTCTAAAATGGCCTCTTGTGTAGAGGAGCCATTTTTAATAGCTACACTTTGAACGACCCAAACTGCGCAGCGGCGGAACGCGGAACGTCCGGTTTTGGGATCCCGCTAAAGGATGGGAAATATTTGTTACATTTCTAGGTTTTCTGGGTCATTTAAACTTTTTGGAATCGCTTAAAAACTACCTAACGAGAGCCTTTGACTGAATGCTTCAGATATTGGTGGGTCATGGATGGCTGGGCCGTTCGGCAAATATCGAAAGACATGCGAATCTTATTGTCTCCTANTGAATGCTTCAGATATTGGTGGGTCATGGATGGCTGGGCCGTTCGGCAAATATCGAAAGACATGCTAATCTTATTGTCTGTATATACTGTTCACTTGTTCCATTTAGCAGAATAGCTATGTCTCTAAAAGCAGATTGCTTTTGTATTAGTCACTCCTGGTAACCCGCTAATATAAGCCACATCTGGATGAACTTAATGTAGCGAGTATATGGCGTGATAACTTCTACCAGATTGCTAATGTTTTATTGACAGCCGTTGGCTAAAAATATATGTCTTGCTTGACTTTACCAATATTGATAATAGTAGGCTCAATCCATTCTATTTTAGGAAAAAACAAAAACAAGTGACACAGACGGATCGAGAATAGTAGGACGGCGTTTTTCCAGCAGTGGAAAAATACGTGAACATAAATATTAAAAAAATGCTTTAAGTTTCTTTGAAAGGAACAAAGGGACAATTCTCATATTTTAAAGGGACATTCGCATTCGAATCGCAGTCGCGAACTGTCAAAAACCACCTCTACTTCCCCGTGATTTTTACAGGTTTTTGACATTGACAGTCGCTGAGATGAGCTGTGTTTTTTTTTCCTATTAATAGGCACACGTTTGACCACTATCTCTCCTAATGGTCAAAGTCAAAGCAATTATTTCAAATAAACCATTAACAGGTACTTTTGATTTGTCAAAGTCAGTCCCTCAAAAACATGAAGCTATTCGCACGTTCCAAAGCGTAGATCTCTATGGAGAATAACGTGCAAGAAACTCCACACACTCTTTTAAACCATTTTATGTTTACAAAAATTCAGGTCATAATCACCTTATTGCTTCTAGGTATATGTAAGAACAATGTAAAGAAAGAAAAAACAATTATCAGAATCAAATATTAAATAAAATGAGCCAGTGGCAACTACCACCACATCCGCGCTTGCAACAAAGTGATAAGCGATAATGTGGTCGAAGGATGGAGCACGCTTGCCTAGAAGTAACCTATTCACTCTTGACTTAAATACTTCCAGGAGCAGCTATCTAAAAACACAGACTCTAGCAGGGAATTCCACTCCTTAGCTGTACGCACAATTAATGTGTTCGTCTTGAATTTTAACGCTTTTAATTCGAGAATCGGTCAGCTGTTATATAAAATTGTACTCTGACAACTAAAAAGTTTAGGACGCAGCACGGTCCTGCCAGGGTTGCAGAATTTGTTCGAAAGAGTCACCGGGGCCCTGGAACGCATACGGCTTTAGAAGCAACACGGATGGTTTTATGTTAGTAAGAGTCTGACACGCCCTTCCGCTCCACACAGAGCGAAAGAAGTCATTTGATGATTTCCC
>NDFZ01001885.1:0-15459 GCA_002192655.3 Mamestra configurata | reverse complement strand
ACCCACGACCTCCGGTTAAGCAGTCAGGGTCACTAACCACTCGACCAACAGGCCAGTCGATATTTATTTTACTAATATGTAAGCTATTGTATGTTATACTAGCTGCCGCCCGCGTTAATGTCGAAAATTATCCCAAGGGAACATCCTAATGGGATGAAAGGTTATTCTAGACTATAGTCTACCTCTGTGCCAAATTTCATCAATATCCGTTTAGCCGTTCTGACGTGAAAGAGTAACAAACATACATACTCACAAACTTTCACATTTGTAATACTAGCTGTCACCCGCAGCTCCGCCTCCGTGAATGTCGAAAATTATCCCAAGGGAACATACTCCCAGGATAAAACTATCCTATGTCCTTTCCCGGGACTCAAACAATCTCTTTACTAAAATTTCATCGGCCCAGACGTTTGCGCGTGAAGAAGTAACAAACATACACACAGTCACACACACTCATAAACTTTCACCTTTATAATAATTAGTGTGATGTGATTAGTAGGAAGTAGGATAATATTATACTCTATCCGTTTAGGTAGTTAACTAAAGGTAAACAATCTTGATGTAACTTTTTACTTAAAAACTCAGTTTAAAAATAAAATGCAAGTAAAAACCAAAGTAAATACAACAGTAACGAATACTAAATCAATTGAACCATAAGTTTGAAAAGTAGTTTATTTGTTTAATATGAATTTGTGTAAAAAGACACATCAAGATTGTTTCTACCTTTAGTTAACTACCTAAACGGATAGAGTATAGTACGATTTAAAGTAAATAGTTTTATTTTTACACACTTCTTTTACACAAATCTGTATGACACCTTTTTTTCGACTCTCCTTTCGCAGGTGTACTGAAAGATTAACTAATTTTCTTTCTTCCTCATTATGTGTGTAAAAATTAATTGTTAAATAAATGAAAAACATCATGAGTGTTCCCGTTTCTGGGACACAGCTTCCTCTATTATTATTTTTTTCCTGGGAAGAAACCACGTTTAGAGAACAGTCTGTGGTGGTCAACGTGGCTTAATAAAATAATATAGTCCTCCTGACAGATTTCGGCCGTGGCGGCCAATCTGAACCGAGAATAGCCTTCGGCGCGGGACATATTATAAAAAATAGAGGTGCACTCCCTCTTCCATCACTCTCATATTCCTATAGGACGGCAACCCAACACGACCAGAGAGAGATCTGGCTTAAAATGCTTTTCGAGGCACGGGGTTGTCACACCACCAACTTCCAAACTCCGGGCTGTCTTGTCTGCTGGAAATTTCTAACGGAAATACCCCAATAACACTTTTTGCCCGACCTGGAAATCGAACCAAGAACTCCACGCTCAGCAGTCGTACTTGCGACCGCGAGACCAACGGAGCAGTTGATAAAATAGTACCCAGCTATCAAACTGACTGTCCAAGTAACTCTCGGTGGTATATTATCTGCTTTTGCTAATATAATAACAACAAATGAGATCATCGTATAGGCTAGTAATTATGGCTGATTTCCCCTTGATCTACCGGTTTATGGGATTCCCTTGTTTTTATGGTGAGGTCTACACATAAAAAAGTTTTGATGTAGAAAAAAAGTACAATCACATGAAAAAGTTTTCAATCTAAAGACAAAAAAGAAGAGTTCCGTGATGGATACACAAAAGGTGTTAAATATGGACACGTGTAAAGTTTACTGGAGCGTGATAATGATCATCTTCCAAACTTTATAGAAATGGTTTAGCTCACAGTACCTATACAGTTTAGGAAAGTCTTCTCGCTATGATTTTTTTCCCATCCTTAAAAAAAACGGTCAAGTGCGAGTCGAACTCGCGTGCAAAGGGTTTCGAATGAATAATGTTTTTTAACTTGTTATTTTCAAACTATGGACTTCTTATAGGGTTTCCTATAAAACCTAAAGAACAATTATTTGTATTTTTTCAAAATTTTAGATGTAGTAGTTTCGGAGATAAGGGGTGGGAATGGTAATATTTCATCGAATTTCTTGAATAACTTCAATAATATTTATTTTAAAATTATCCTACAAATATTATAAACGCGAAAGTTTGTATGGATGGATGGATGGATGGATGGATGTTTGTTACTCTTTCACGCAAAAACTACTGAATGGATTTTGATGAAATTTGGCACAGTGATATATTATAGTCTGGAATAAGACATAGGATATCTATATATATTTTATCCCGGGAATATGTTCCCTTGGGATAATTTTCGACAATCACGCGGGCGAAGCCGCGGGCGACAACTAGTAAAAAATATTTTCCAAAACCCACGGGACCCTTTTACTAAGGTTCCACTGTCCACCTGTCTGTCAGAAGGTTAGTATCTCGTGAACCGTACTAGTTACATACATACATAATTGTAAATAATACTGAGTGTGTATTTCTATTACCAATTTAACAACAATTTGAAATTAAAAGAGGCTTCCATACAAAAATGCGATTTTATCGATATATGGTAAAAAATTAAAAGTAAAATTAGTATTCGAAATATTCGAATGCTTGAGTTCAACGTATTCAGATATTAGAACAGTCGAATACTCAAATATTCTGAACATTCAAGTATTCTTATAGTAGGCCAATTCATTAACTTGATAGTTTTTATTTAGCGTGTGATCGTAAACATCTTTATTTTTAAATCATCCATGTTTATTAATATAACTGCCAAAAAACTCTAATAATAAAATAAGTATGTGTTATGTCATTTTATAAGATTAAAATAACAACAATATTTTTTTATTCGTTCATTAATGGCCGTTATGAATCTCGTTCTATAGTGGAAAATCTATTTTTAGACTTTTTACAGCGTCATATTTTTTAATGACTATTAATACATTATTATAGAAGATTTATGTAAGAAATACCTACGTAGGGATTTGTAGGTATTTTTAGTCTTGTCTATCTCAAGATTGATAGACAAGATGAAAAAGGGGTCCTCTCCTTATAAAATATCGGGATTCATAGGGGAATTGAAGTTATTTTTTTTTGTATTTTTTTTTTCAGGCAACTACGGCCCATAAAACACAATACATTTATAAGTATAAAAACACCAATTGTATACTAACACATTTTATACAAAAACCTTAAAAAACTACTTCACGCAAAGTGACGGCGGCGTCGTGTTAGGGCAGGTTCCCACTATGTCGTGACGATTTTATCATTGGACGACTGTTACATACATTTGTAAAAAGTCGTGGACGACGGTTAATCGCCTGGTCCTATATGTGAACACCTCTATATAAATACACAAGCCACGACGCTTTAAACGACACGATAATCTGTCGTCACAACATAGTGGGAACGCGGTCTTACGCTACGAGGTGTCGCGTAACCGGCCGATACAGCACATCTATCGGCCATAACTCTTCCTTGAGGAAGGTCACCAAATGATGAGTCGAAACGCGAACCACGAACGATTTAAGATATGAGATAAGGTTTAAAATATCTTGTAGCGGCATCAATACCTCCACATGAAAAATTACGAAAACGGGAACAAAAAGAACCGCAGCGCCATCTACAACGAACTAACAACGAAATCCTGCATCGCGCAAGCAAAGTTCTCCGTGCGATTTGAACATATACAACAGTCCGAATATCAACTATCGGGCAGTTGCCCACCAGACACAACAACCGTCTGGTCGGAGGATCCTCCCATTTTCAGTGGAGGTATGCGGGACTTTACTCTCTGTACCGCATACCTCCATAATTTTATTTAAGACTGTATTCTTCTCAATCTACTCAACTTTCAATAAAATTGCAAACAATTATCATTCGTATTTCATATTTTACTATATCGAACGAAGTCCCATCAATCGCAGAGACTACGAGGAATACACCAAAACAATAGAAGATACATCAACATAGATATAATAGACGCGATTCAGTACTAAGAATGACCCTTGCCGGTTGGGCGTGCCGTTCATGAGTTATGGCCGAACCAGAAGCATAGATCAAGAAGTGTTGTAGAACTGAAATTAGGCATACAACAACTGTCCACTGACTAGTTCGCTATGCACGTACTGGGCAGACAAATTATGAGACGTCAATGTCACCGGAAAATTGCAGACTACATAAATCTATTAGATTATAATTTCTCGATATATTATGAAAAAATAGTTTTATAATACATACTTAAGTCCCATCCAAATTCAATTGCTTGCAATATATTCGTGTCTTATTTAGAAAAAATAGTTTATTTTACGCGATATTTTATAATCTTACGGCGTTTGCAAATTTTCCGGTGTGATATGTCGTGCAACCTAGATTGTGTCGCAGTGTTACGTAGACTCATTGTAATGAAAAAAAAAGAAGGAATAAAAAAAAGAATAATTGAACAGCTAGACAAATGCATGTAGGTTCCTTGGGAAGTGTAGGGGAGCACCAACCCGGAGGACACGGTGGAGCATACGGTGGAGATCTGCCCTGCTTGGGCTGAGCACCGCCGTGTCCTCGTCGAGGCGATCGGCGGCGGCAACCTCTCGCGTCCGGCCCTGGTTGAATCCATGGTCCGGAGCAAGGAGGCTTGGGAAGCGGTCACCTCCTTCTGCGAAGCAGTAATGCTAGCCAAGGAGGAGGCGGGCCGCGCGAGGGAAAGGCAAGGCCTTCGCCCCAACTGCCGCTACAGGAGAAGACGCCCCGGGCGTCGGGAGTCGCAGGGTGATCCCCGGCCACCGTAGGCGCGGGCCTGCGGACGGCGAGCATTGGGTGGCTCGCCGTCCGATCACCACCAGGCCCGGGTCGATGGCGCGTTGTGTTTCACGCGCGCCTCAAAGAGATGTCAGCATAAAAGACGGGGCCCGCTAGGGCCAGAGCCTGCCAGGGTTGCAGAATTTGTTCAAAAGAGTCACCGCGGCCCTGGAACGCAAAGGGCTTTAGAAGGAACACGGATGGGTTTTAGTGAGTAAGAGTCTGACACGCCCTTCCGCTCCGCCCAGAGCGGAAGAAGTCATTTGATGATTTCCCATCCTCTAAAAAAAAAAAAAGGGGAGCACCAAGAGAGGATTTCCCAAAACTTCCACGGGAACGAGATAAAACGGGATATGCGCGTACAAAGTCGCGGGCAAAAGAACTTTGTCACTTCTGTTGCTACGATCATAGTCTTCGGTTACGGCCAGAGCAGAGGTCAGAAACGGTCCTATTGTCCGGCGATTAGCAATTGATCCCATATCTCGCAGCTATTGCATTCGATGAGTGCGGATGGACTTAGGGAATTATGTATCGTACTATTAATTTACGGGGTGTCGATTGTGAAGGATTTTGGTAAGGAATCTGGGATAAAATTTCCATTATGGACCGTCGATTTGGAAGTTCATATTTTTTTGTAGATAGTACTCATAAATATTAAGCTTTTTACGTATTTTGAAGTTGCGGAAATTCACAGTTAACGAGATATAATTTTTCCCTAAACTAATTTTTGTAACATTTTTCTTCAGAACATAGCCTTCTTATAGGTATTCCTATAATCTATAGGCAAAGAACTATTATCTGTACTTTTTTCAAAATGTAAGACTCGGTAATTTCGGAAATAAGTTTTCATCTAATTTCTAAAATAACTTCAAAACTATTTATTTCAGAATTATTTAAAATATATTTTCGAAACCCTCACAATAAACCCTTTCATCAAGTACGTCACACGGTACAGATACAAAACATTTTTTAATTTGCCTCCCAAAAAGTGACGCCATTTTCATTTTTTGTATTATTTACGATAGACGTCCTTGTTTGGGTCACAGGAGATTATATGTGTACCTAATTTCAACTGAATCTGTTCCGTAGATTCGGAGGACATCAGCTGTGACAAACGGACAGACTGACAACCGAGTGACATAGGGGTTCAGTTTTTTTATGTAGAGGTTTGGATCCCTAAAAATGGAATTCAAACAAATATAGTAACTTAAACAGCAATCACGACACACTCTGAATCACTTATAACTATAACATTTATTATGTGGTCAAGGACAGTTATCACCACCATCGTAGTGATGAATCACTCGTTCCTGTATCAAAAGACTACAAGACATCGACCGGATCTGTGCTTGTCGGCCTCGCATCCAGCGGCCCTCACCAGAGAATCTAGACAGCAAGATCAAGCACGTGACATTTGAATAGCACGCATAAGACTCCGCTGTCCGTCCGTCCGTCTGTCTGTCTGTCACCAGGCTGTATCTCATGAACCGTGATAGCTTGACAGTTGACAATTTTTTGCCGCTATAATAACAAATAATAAAAATGAAATAAAATTAAAGATAAAAGGGGGCCCCCATACAAGAAACATGTTTTTTTCGGCGTATGGTACGGAACCCTTCGTTTTCAAGTCCAACTTGCACCTCCAATCTGTCATTGAACGTCATTTGTCTAGAAACTGGGAGGGACAATCTCGTATTTAAAGGATCATGCAAACGATCCTTTCGCATTGCAGTCGCACCTCCAATTTTAATCTATACTTCTGTACTAATATTATAAATGCGAAAGTTTGGATGGATGAATGTTTGTTACTCAATGGCGTCAGAACGGGTGACCAGATCTTGATAAAATTTGGCACAGTTGTAGATTATAATCTGGAAAAACACATGATACTTTTTATCCCGGGATTATGTTACCTTGGGATAATTTTCGATATTCACGCGGGCGGAGTCGCGGGCTAGGCTAGTGTGACATTTATTATCGCTGAGATGATGCGGCGACTTGAATTTGAACGCTTTTATAGTGCGAGAGTTAGTCTTCTGACATTTATAAATCTTGAAGGCCAGGAAAATTTAATACTGCCCTTATTTCTGCCCTTTTGTCTGTAACTTCTTTTATTTTGGATCTTTCGATTTGCATCGCCTTGAACCAAACATTCTAGTCGCATTCTTTTAGTACAAAAAGGTTAAACTGGTTATACTTAAGTACTCGTAAGAATAAACCAGTCAAGTTAGTCTATTTTTATAAAGTACTTCATTTTTTTAAGATTTTAAGATAAAAATGCATTACTGTTGGTCACAGTCTGGCTGATGGTGGTGCATTCATTGCATCATTTGGCTCCCTCCAAAATGGTTGAGCCGAATGGTGCTAGCGCATGCGTCATTTTCGTGAACGGGATCCGTCAGCTGGAACTGGTTATTTCTCGGCTCCCTCGGTTTAGTTGAAATATTTCTTTGAATTATTCTTTTTACTCCGGACGCTTTGTTTTTGCACATCTTTTAAATCGTTCTCACATATAGGTATGTATAATTTCAACATGAATGATGTAACCATAAAACTTAAAAAAAATAAAAGAGTGTCCGTGGAGTTTCTTGCACGTTCTTCTCCGAAGAGATCTACGCTTTGTAACATGCAAAGAGCTTCATCTTTTTGACCAACCGACCGACCTTGACAGTTCAAAAGTGCCTGTAAATGGTTTAATTGAAATAAATGCTTTGACTCTTTGAGTCTTTGACCGGCTGTTGTTTCCGGCGCTGTTAATAGATCACTGACAGCCATTACAATAACTCTGAACTCTGAAAGTCTGTAAAACAGTCTCACTAAGGAGCATTGTGTTCCCTTTTAAATGAGTTGTGGAAGCCATATATGCAGTTGTTCTAAGTAAAGAATAAACTTTTAAAAATACAAGCGACTTCGAAAAAAGAACCATACCTACTTCACACAACAAAAAACTAAGAAAAGAAGGTACAAAGTCGATGCTTCTTTCTACAGAAATTTCTTTTTTTTAGTTAATTTA
Organism: Mamestra configurata; assembly: GCA_002192655.3. Classification (NCBI taxonomy): domain Eukaryota; kingdom Metazoa; phylum Arthropoda; class Insecta; order Lepidoptera; family Noctuidae; genus Mamestra; species Mamestra configurata. Next base: position 7,763 of record NDFZ01001885.1, on the reverse strand, counting down.
AGTGATTCCGTTTTGGCCACTTACATTTTATACAACATGAAACAGAATAAACGCAATACCTCTTTAGGGGGCATTGTACTCATTACTATGAACTACTTTTACTATGGGACCAACACTGAAATCGCGAAATAAATCGACTGCCCCATACATTTCATCATCATCATATCAGCCGAAAGACGTCCACTGCTGGACATAGGCCTCCGTCAAAGGAGAGGGTTTGCCATAAGCGCCACGCTTGGCAGACGGGCCCCATACATCTATGTTCGCATAACTCGACAAATTGTAGGTACTGAACAGCAGATTCTTTTTTCACGATGTCGGGGTTGGTCCGGTCGGTTGCGTTTATTCTGTTACACGTTGTATAGTTACTTCAGTCCTTTTCGTTTTGTCTCTTTTTTTGTGTGTAAGGTACATTAAAGTTAATCAAATACAATTTTAAATTCTTATATTTAATGTTCTATGCCATGGGAATTATAAAACTCACAGCTTCTGTGTTTATGATAATTATATTATTCATATTTAATTATAGTTTCGTTGTCTATGTTACTTGAACCTGTTAGTTTCTTTGAGTAACGTATATTTTTTTTCGTTTGGTATAACACAACAAGCTCATAAAAATACTAATTTTCCTAGTTAGTGACCGTTTTGGAATATTTTGATATGCTTCGTTTCCTTCTTCTAGATCTTTTCACACCTTTTTGTTTACCGGACAAAGTTATTTTTAAATAAACATTTTGATAAAAAAATCCTCACCTGCACAAATCGAGTTATCTTTCTACTCAGATTTAGATGCTAACACGAGGTTTAAACAAATATTTCATACATGAAAGCCTCGGGTTCGTGCCAACTTGGAGTTCCAAAATAACTGGTTTGTGCGAGTGGGTTTTATTACATCAAAATTTTCATTTAAAATAACTGTGACCAGTAAGTACCAGTATCAAAATATAGTTTAGAGCCTCTTGGCAAAGTATCAAAAGTTGTATTGACTTGTGCTACTGAAATAGGCCACTACATGCTACATAGGCCTCATCAGAAGGCTTAAAGTCTCCCAATCGGTATTGGACAGGGCAATGCTCGAAGTTGCCTTGCGTGATCGAATCAGAAATGAAGATATCTGCTGGAGAAACAAGGTAATAGGAAGAGATAGAAGGAGGGTGAAGGCAGATGATAGGAAGCAGACGGAAAAAGAGTTTTTTTTTGTTTAAAAATCACCAGTACAGGCCCCTGCACGTAAGTTGGCAAAGATGTTAGTAGTGGGGGAAGTTCGCGCATGTAGCAATGTATGATGTTGTCCGGGCGCGAACTTACCCCACTATACCTTTTCTTGATTTTCATGACCTTTAGATACATCTCGCTGTATCTTCAGACAAAGAACCATTACAAACATTTTTTTGTTATTGTTTCAATCATTATTATTTTTCCATTTTTTTATTGATATTTTTGAATAAGACTTCACGATGTTATGTGGTGGTATTAGATTTTTTTGTTGAAAACACAGTTATTAGTTTTGTTTGTATCTTTTTTTCTTTTGATTGAGAAGAGGAGATTGACCTTAACTTTGAAAGACATTCATTGCTGGACATAGGCCTGTCCTATCGTCGCCACAACCATCAGTCTTGTGCGTCTCGCATCCAGTAGATTACCATGACCATCACCAGGTCCATCTCGTGGGAGACCGCGCCAACGCTGCAACTTCCGGTACGCGGTCGCCAGAATTTTTGGATACCAACGACTTTTATTCTGCTAGTAATGTGCTCTGACCACTACTACTTAAGATTGGCTTAACTTTGACTTAACAGACAGAAGTAATCCAATATTTATGGGATATTTTTTTATCTATACCCAGCAACACAGACAGATGTGTTGTTGGAGAGTTTGTTGCGCCACTTCTTCTTCCCAGCTATAACACTAGGAAGTGGTGACGGGCGGGCGTTTCGGGGGACTGTCTTTGACGTTCAAAAAGTGCTGGCACTCAGCCTAATTTGAATAAATGACTTTTGATTTTGATTTTATAGAATATTAAATTAGCTAGTGATACATCGACACCGTTACAGCGGCTATGCCAGCGTGAATATCGAAAATCAGCCCAAGGAAACCAGTCTCCGAATAAAAAGTCTGTCACAGTAGCCTATACTATGTGCTATTTCAGACTATAATCTATAATTGCCACATATCATACAGATCTGTTCAGCCATTTTGTCGTGATTGAGTTACATCTATTCAAACTTTCTCAACTATAATAGAAGTAAGATTTAGTTAGTAACTGAACGCCCAAGCTAAATAAATATATATTTTTGGAGGAGCTTTTTTGCTGCTGAGTTTGTTGCGCCACTTCTTCTTCCCAGCTAAAACACTAGGAAGTGGTGACGGGCGGGCGTTTTGGGGGACTGTCTTTATGTAGAACTTTGACGTTCAAAAAGAGCTGGCACTCATCCTAATTTGCATAAATGACTTTTGATTTTGGAGAAATGCTATAATTATTATCAACTTAAAAATAATTGATTCCCACTCTTGTTCTACAAAACTAGTAAAACTAGCTTGTCAAAAATATAAAACAATCAAAATCACCTACTTATGTACCTAATCAAATTAATATTGATACTTCTTTTAAATAACAGGACGGATATATGTACATTATGAATAGGCTGTAGGCAGTTAATATTACATGGCTTTATTATTTAACGCGATGAATTTTTTAGAAAATTGTTTACTATATTATTTGGAACCCTTGAGCCGAATGGTGCTAGCGCAGGCGTCATATTCGTGAGCGAGCGCCGTCATCTCTCAGCTGCCACGGTTTATTTTAATCATTTTTTCTTTGAATTTTTGCTTCTTTACTCCGAACGCTTGATCGTGCAAGTATTTCTATATAGTTCTCAAATAATAATGTTTGTATAATGTTCACACGAATGATGTAACCATATTATTGTAAAATAATATTGATTTAAAAGAGTGTCCGTGGAGTTTCTTGCACGTTCTTCTCCATAGAGATCTACACCTTGGAACGTACAAATAGCTTCATCTCTATTTACTGACCGACCTTGACAATTCAAAAGTGTCTGTAAATAGAGAATTGAAATAAATGCTTCGAGTTTTTTTTAAGTTTTAGTAATCATTTTTTAGTAGGTACCTACATATTTAGTCGGCCATACACGGCCTTTTGGAATACTGAATTCTTAAACACCCATTGGCTAAAAAAAATTTTGGCGGGTCAAATATTAAACGAAAGTGAAGTTATGTTGTCGACTTTTGAAACTTTATTCAACCAAACATAATATCAACCGAAAGACGTCCACTGCTGGATATAGGCCTCCCCCAAGTGTCGCTACAACAACCGGTCCTTCAACGCTAAGTTTTCCGGTACGCGGTCGCCACTCCAGAACTTTTCGGCCCCATCGACCATCTGTTCTGCGAGCAATGTGCCCTGCCCACTGCAACTTCAGTTTGGCGATCCTTCAGGCTATGTCGGTAACCTCGGTTCTCTTGCTGATATCATCATTCCTGATTCGATCGCGTAAGGAAACTCCGAGCATTGAACTCTTCATTGCCCTTTGAGTGACGGGTGGGCCTTCTGATGCGAGTTTTAAAATTTCTCACATTCATTCAGCAATTATTTTTGTTGCAGAAACGAGGCTGAACCTTTGAGTGTTCTCGCAGAATATATATAACGGCTTCTTCTTAAGGCCCGTTTGTGCAAACCAGAGCTTTCTTTACAGGGTTCGTTACTAATATTTCTAACATGACATTGATGTCAAATAAATCGTTAAAACTAACGAGAATTTCAGGATTGTGGCAAGTGAGCCTCAAAGGAACTTTTGAACGTCAAAACTTAAAGTATAAAATGAAGTGAGTCGAGTTGTTTCTTCTTTGAGGTCCTCATGAAGAAGAACGGACCAGAAACTCCATTTAAACTGTTTCTACAGTGTGTTACAGAAGTACGTGGCCAGATTGAAGGGTGATGTTCTGTATTTGCTATACCGTCATCATCTGCCTTTTCCCAACTATATTGGGGTCGGCTTCCAGTCAAACCGGATTCAGCTGAATACCAGTATTTTACGTGGAGCGGCTGCCTACCAGACCTCCACAACCCATTAACTATGTATTTGCTATACAGTAAAAAAACAATATCAAAATAAAAATAAAAAATCCCGACCGCGAGAAACTACCAAAAAGTTCCAGAATATTCACTTTTAAAGCAGTCTGGTGCAGTTGGTGGCGTTTATTTTCGTCCAATCACAGATTCGATGCTAACAACTGCATCAGACAGTTTCAAAAGTGTTTTATTGAAACGTCTTTATTTGATGTATGTATCTATGTAAAGGAATATTTCAACGCGATTTTCACCCATTTCAAGACGTCTAATTGATTTGAAAATTTGCACATTATTAAAGACCGAAGTCAAAACAAAAATTTAACTGTGCCACTTTGTGACCCCTCTCCCAAGTGCGTTTTCCTGCAGCAGGGCCGAGCCGTGTCGCGAGTGAGGCCGAAGGTAGGACTCCGCGTAGGAGCAAAACTCCGATGTGTCCTCCTGATTGACCCTCTACCACATAACCCCACTTTCCCCACATGTGTATGTTCTCCGATTGGAATGAAAATCGATATCTGGCCTCGGCAGAGTATGGCAAGCGTAAATTTTTGAAAAAAAAATTGGGTCCGCCATTGTATGTACAATCCACGCAATCCAATATATTGATGAGAAACGTGCCGAGAGATGAATGGCAATGGAATTTTGGTTGCGGTATTGCTTCTTAAGTGTATAGCAGAATACCACAAATAATATGACACACACTTTTAGAACATCCTATATAGTAGTATCAATTAAAAACACCTTGTTTTATAGTATTTACGTAATAAAAACCCGCGTAACTGTAACTGCTCCGTCGGTCTCGTGGTGGCAAGCGCGACTGCCGAGCGTGGGGTCTTGAGTTCCATTCCCAGGTCGGGCAAAAAGTGTTATGGGGTTTTACCATTAGGAATTTCTCAGAAACAGCCCAGACTTTAAGTTAGTTGTGTGACACCCCCGTGCCTCGGAAAGCACGTAACACGTAAAGCCGTTGGTCCTGCGTCTCTCCGGTCGTGTCGGGTTGCCGTCCCATCGAAATATGAGAGTACTATAATATTTCCTGCGCACATGGAATCTCCGTTGAGATTAACCACCGTGATCTAAATTCGGTCGGGGGATTATTATTAGGAATTATTAATGTTCGTCCGGAAATCTTACTGTACTTGCACGGCATATAACGTAGATTATTATAAAACATTGTGTTTATTATTGTATTATGTATGTCACCGGAAATAATAGAGGATACGAGGAGCTCGTGGCTAAAAAATAACGGCCGCACGGGTCGATCTCCAATGTTAAGCAACACTTGCCGAGGTTGGTCTGTGGATGGGTGACCATTTTAACATACCGAGACTCCTCTGTGCCTCGGAAAGCACGTTAAGCCGTTGGTCCCGGCAGTCATTTGTAGATCTTTGGCAGTCGTTACGGATAGTCAGAAGTCAGATTATCTGACACCAGTCTTACCAAGGAGTACCTACCGTGTTACCCAGTTAATGGGTTGTGGAGGTCTGGTAGAATAATGTAGAAGCAATTTTTATTTCAAGTTCTGTAAATGTGAGAACCATGGACCATTATGTTAATAGATAGTTTCCTTGTTTGACATGAAATAGCAGGGGCAGTTGAGGGTGTGTTATGCTCACTCCAATGTCTCGCTGATGGTGGCGCGTGTATCGGATCATTTAGTTCCCTTCAAAATGGTTGAGCTGAATGGTGCTGATGCACGCGTCATGTTCGTGAACGGGCGCCGTCAGTGGAGACTGGTCATCCCTTGGTTGCCACTGCCTCATTTTAATATTTCATACTATAAATTGTTTTTTTCTTTCTTTACATTGTTCTCATATATAGAAGCAACAAGGTTTATGTAACCAGGATTTTTGTAAACATAAAATGATTTAAAAGAGTGTCCGTGGAGTTTCTTGCACGTTCTTCTCCATAGAGATCTACGCTTGCGAACGTGCAAATAGCTTCATGTTTTTGACGGACTGACTTTGACAATTCAAAAGTACCTGNGTGAGAACCCTGGACCATTATGTTAATAGATAGTTTCCTTGTTTGACATGAAATAGCAGGGGCAGTTGAGGGTGTGTCATGCTCACTCCAATGTCTCGCTGATGGTGGCGCGTGTATCGGATCATTCAGTTCCCTTCAAAATGGTTGAGCTGAATGGTGCTGATGCACGCGTCATGTTCGTGAACGGGCGCCGTCAGTGGAGACTGGTCATCCCTTGGTTGCCACTGCCTCATTTTAATATTTCATACTATAAATTGTTTTTTTCTTTCTTTACATTGTTCTCATATATAGAAGCAACAAGGTTTATGTAACCAGGATATTTGTAAACATAAAATGATTTAAAGGAGTGTCCGTGGAGTTTCTTGCACGTTCTTCTCCATAGAGATCTAAGCTTTCGAACGTGCAAATAGCTTCATGTTCTTGACGGACTGACTTTGACAATTCAAAAGTACCTGATAATGGTTTATTTGAAATAAATGCTTTGACTTTGACTTTTTGAAATAAATGCTTTGACTTTGAAAATGGAAAACGCCGTAAAATTGCAAAATATCGGTCGAAATTGTTAACGGTTTGTCTAAAAGAGACACGGATATATTGGAAACTATTAAATTCGGATGTGATTTATTGCATACAAAACGTTTTTATATTTTAATAATATAAAAGATTTTTTTTTAAATATGGGTTTGCCCTTGACTCTAGTCTAGGTCAGAGATGACGGAGACAAAGTTGACTATGGAGCGACCTTATCCAGAAGAGATTAGGGTTGTATGCGTTCGGAAATACAGACGCAGGCAGAGATTTCCACTCCTTTGCTGTGTGCGCATTATAAAAGACGTTTGGAAACGTTTAATGCGAACTGAAATTATGTTTTAATAAAGATTTATTACATCTTTCGGGGTCTGCAATTTTCCGGTGAGATATGTATGTATTTTGTTTTTTTGACTGGTAGAGAATCTTCTATTGTACATAAAGTTTCAATATATAAATAGATAACGTAATAAGATTAACGGTACCTATTAGTCATTCGATCATACTCAAACTAATTAGCGAGGATCCGGTAGCTGCAGTTTGTCAATTAATTAGTTTATAATAGGTAACGAGTCTTGTCATTAATTAGGAGACGGTAAGCATGGGTAGAGGTAGTTATTAGTATACTAAGAGAAGACCCTTGCATTATGAATTATAATTATAATCTATCTTCTATCTATATTAATAATAAAGCTGAAGAGTTTGTTTGAACGCGCTAAGCTCAGGAACTACCTATCGGATTTGGAAAATTATTTTTGTATACAATAGCCACACTCATTAGTAAGGCTATATGATATACGGGAACGGAGAATGTTTACCGAAATGGGAAAAAACGGACCCCTTTAAGAAGAAATTGAGAATGCTGCTTTCTCTGGTGAATCCCTTAGTCGCCTCTTAAGACACCCACGGAAAGTGATGGGATGGTGCTATTCTTTTACGTCCGAATAATTTCAAATACGGAAAATGGTCTACCCGGTCTAACGTGAAAACTTAGATAAAGTGAGCCCTCCAAATCCATGAATAGCATTTAGGTCAATTGTTACACATCTAACTTTCCAAAGGCTCACATTGCTTCTATTAAAACTATCAGCACTAGATATCGAGCCATTACCGCCGTCTTATCGTAAGCGACATTTTTACCTAAACAGCGATTTTTATC
>NDFZ01001884.1:0-15458 GCA_002192655.3 Mamestra configurata | reverse complement strand
ACTTACTTTGAAGATGTAGATTTAAACAATATCTCCCTAGTGCAAAATGTAGGTCACCACTTGACTATTCTTACTTGTCGCTGGTCAAAACACATGTTTTACCAATTGAAGAAGCTTACAAAATAAATAAAAAGGAAGGATTAAGTTACTCACATTTGCGGTTTTTCTTTTAGTGTTGAAATGTTCACAGCAGCAATCTCACAAGAGTGCAGTGTGACTATAAGTTACCATCTGAAGGAGATGAATATATATACGATAAAGGTATACAATGATAAGATAATACTATGACTGATTCAAGAACAATAAATGGTCGTGCCGAAGATTCAGAGAAATGTGGTAACATTTATCTCGATCGTATCAGTAACTTTTGTTTATTGAAGGAAGACGGAATATGAGGAAAACATATTATACTTGCAAATTGTAATGAATCACTTCATCTTTGTACTGCAGACGAAACTGAAAACATGTTACAGTGACGACGTCCGCTCACGAACGTGACGCGTGTTTCAACACCATTCAGCTCAACCATTTTGAAGGGAACTGAATGGTCCACACACGCGCCAACATCGGCGAGACATTTGAGTGAGGTTGACACAGTCCCAAATGCCATGCTCTTTCATGTCAAACAAGTAAACTGTTATAAATAACATAAATGGCACCATGGTACTGACATTTACAATTTTGAAAAAAATATCTTCTAAATTATACAAAAAGCTTTTGCCCGCGACCCCTATACCCCGCGACGCGCATATCCCTTTTTTCCCGTTCCCGCAAGAATTTCGGGACTAATAATACACCTAAACCATCCTCATGAATAACCCCATCCGTTGGAAAAAACCGCATGAAATCCGTTCTAAACTTTGTTTTATAATATGTAGTGATAACAGTGCATGGCATGCATAAAATCAGGCTATGAACGTTCTCACTGCGAGTGCGGATTTGTGCATCCGATCCAAACATAGGCAATATCGATACGAAATCTATAAATATATGAAATCCCATTAGCACTAGTCAAATGAAAGATTACGCACTGGATCTATATTCTTACCTTAATTGCTTTAATTAGAATACGGTGCGCAAGACCCGGTGCTGACAAGGAAGTGGGTTGGCCAAATAGTGCAAATGCAGGCAGAAAAATAGGCTACAGGCCCCTACCAGCTAGATAACTGACAAATTTTGACCACTGCAAGAGATACCCATACTTCTAGGTTTCCCGTTGAGATAGGACAGAATAAATTAGTATAAACTGGAATTATTACAATTACAGAAAGTATATTCTAAGGCATCATTGGCTCCACAAAAATTACAGCCGATCTGGATTGATTTTCACTGAGGTGATATAGCCAATTGAATATCAATGATTTTTAAGACCAGCCGCATTCGTACAGGTTTTCCGACCAGGAATTCAGATTCGAAGGCCTGACTACTTGCCTTATATACCTACAAATCTAACTTGTGTCCACGACTTCGTACGCGCATATCCCGTTTTTCTCCCTTCTAGTGCTCTCTTACACCCCCCAAGGATCCTATGCCAAATTTCAGCTTTCTACGACCAGTAGTTTCAGCTGTGCGTTGTCTGTCAGTCACTCACTCAGTCAGTCAGTAACGTAAGACTTTTATATATTAGGATTGATGTTCAACTAGGCGCACGCATTTGTTTATTTTGTTAAACCTGACGTTCCTAAGATAATTAGCCTTCTGTTTGCCACGATTTTTTATCCCAGTTCTAACCTAATCTGGCATTAATTTTAACCTACCTTAAATTATGTTTAGTATATTCATATGGTTATAAACCATCTGGTGTTCCTATCAAGGTGTATGATTTGTCAGTCGTTGGCCTGCTGCCAGCGTTGGTGCCACAGTTCATAATTTAACTTTACCGTATCGAGAACCGTCTCTGCTATATACCTAGCATTTTATTAAGTAATACAAACATGAGTTATTGGTATTATTGAAAATAAATAACTGTAGTTGGGATTTTATTGGGTGGTTTATAAATCCATTGGGAAAAAAAATCAAATCTTTTAATATTGGTACAAATACGAAATTGTAAAATTGTGCGTTTTAACAAAACAAAAAAACACATTTAACTATTTGACCTGACAGACACTGTCATGTTTCTGAGTTTATATGTCGTCGCCATATTGTAGAATTTGGCCAGCCATTTCATGAAATTACTGGCCACATCATAAAATGGCCACTTCAATCCTAACTTCGACGACGGAGCCCTGCCGCGCGGTGCTCCTATTTCTGTCAGAAGGGGTTTAAAAGAACCTAACCTATCCGTGTTGGGGTGCCCTAAGTTCCCTCAAATCTAACCTCGGCCACATCATGAAATGGTCAATTCCATGATATGGCCACGACATTATACAAAATCTGACGGAAAAAATATTACTCAGTTCAGTCGTTCTAAAGTGATGGGATCATAAACGAAGATCATTCAATTTAATTCATCTCTTACGGCCGGTCTCAATAAGGTATCTTATTCTACCTTTGACCAACTGTCAAATTAGCTACCAACAGTAGCTGAAACGTCATGTTACAAAGGCAAACATGATTTTTCAGCTACTGTTTGTAGCTTATGCGTTATTCAGTCCGGCCGTGACACAAATTCAGTGTAATCTTAAACTTGTGGTCACTTTGTGTAACTAATACATCATCAAAATCAGCATTCGTTCTCGAGTGCCGATATTTATAGCAACAATGCATTGTTGAGCACTATCATAATTTAGCGTGACCTACTCCAATTCCCGATAAAGTAGGAAAATAAATGCTTAAAATTCATCATCATAGTCTTGTGTAATCAAGACAATGATGATGTTTTTTTTTATTCCCGACTATTTTGGGCTCGGTTGCAGCTGAAAACCAGTTGTTTACACGTAAAATTAAAAATATTTTACAGCTTTTATAATAAAGGAANATTTAGCGTGACCTACTCCAATTCCCGATAAAGTAGGAAAATAAATGCTTAAAATTCATCATCATCGCCTTGTGTAATCAAGACATTTATTTTATTCCCGACTATTTTGGGCTCGGTTACAGCTGAAAACCAGTTGTTTACACGTAAAATTAAAAATATTTTACAGCTTTTATAATAAAGGAGAGGTCGAATCTTAAAAAAAAATACAAATGCCAATTAAAATGACTCTAGTTCTAATGTGTAGAAAGTGAGTGAAAACCATCATAGTGCATATTTAGGTTTTTAGGGTTTCGAATGTCCGTAAAAGGCCGAATCCTTTTAAACTGTACCGTATGATACATCAATAGAAAGGTCTTATTGTGAGGATTTCAAATATATTCAATTTTTTCTAAATTTTAAAATAAACAGATTTGAAGTTATTTAAGAAATTAGATTAAAACTTACCGGTCTCCCCCCCCCCTCCTTTTATTTTTTTAAGGATGGGAAATCATATGACTTCTTCCACCCTGTTGGAAGGGCGTGCCAGACTCTTGATGACTAAATGCCCCTAATCTCTGAGACTGTAGGTAGATGGATGGATGAACGGATGGATGTTCATTACTCAATAACGCCAGAACCGCTGAACAGAAATGTATGAAAATTGGCACAGAGACAGATTACAGTCTGGAAAAGCACATTGGCTTTTATCTCGGGAGGATGTTCGCTTGGGATAATATCCAACACGCAAGCAGCGAAGCCGCTTGCAGAAACTAGTCTAAAAAAATGCTGATTAAGAATTTGGAAGAACAAAAATACAAAAGAAAGACTTGATTTACACTATCAATCTCATTTCCTTCCTTCCAAACGATGAGATTACCGTTTCCGTCGTTCGATTCGAATAATACGCAATAAAATCATAAAGTAATTGATCGCTACTACTTTTTGTAAGATAAAAACAGATTAACGCCCATTCACTAGCTATCTACTTAATCTAAAGTAAAGTGAATCATGAAATCATCCGATATTATTGTCATATCAACAAATAAATACTCTTTTATCGCGTTTTTATCGTACGCTGTTATCGTTTATGTTTTAATGGATATTTTCCTTAAACAACAATTAGAAGGTGTTGTTTTAAATACATTTAAATACAACCAGTAATCTTCTTTCTCCTGTCCCACGCTACTTGGGGTTGGAATACACTTTAGGCCATCATTTCATCATCTGCCTAGCCTTTCCCAACTAAATTGGGGTCGGCTTCCAGTCAAACCGGATTCAGCTGACACTTACACTTTATGTAATCACCTAATAAATAAAATTCTTCCGTTACTGACTGAGTAACTGACTAAGTAAGTGACAGACAACGCACAGCCAAAACTACTTGGTCGTAGAATACTGAAATTTATAAGAGAGTTTTTCCCGAAATTCCTACGGGCAAAAGCTAGTAATCTATTAACCGGCACTGATTGACTGGCATATCAATGAAGAGCCTAAACTACTGGGGCTGGAAACATGAAATTTTGCGAAGGGCTTCCTTTCATTGTGTAAGTGAGCACAAAGAAGGATTTTTTTTTTAAATTCAACCTTCAAGATAGCGGAAAGAGGGAGTATCGTGTGTACCTGAGACTCGGGGGCATTCTGATAACGATTTCCAAAAGACCAACTGCTATCCAAGATTTAATATCGACCACGTAAAATTTGGATTGATATGCACGTCAATCCCGTACACACACTCTCTAGTCCATCTGCTTATATTGCAAGTGATTGAAAGAGTAACACTTCCAAAAGGGAACGGTATAAAATGATCGCTTAACAAGAGGGTTTCAAAATAAACGTAGTAGAAAAATATCGTTTCACCTAAAATAGAGCGTTTTCCCATTTTCCTCCTCATAGCTTGTCTCATATGAAAGATTTTCGAAAATTTTTGGGTCTAAAATTCTACCTCATTAACTTACCCTGTAGGTATCACACAATTATTATGACAAAGAAACCTATATACAAAAAAAAACAACGGGTTGCACTCCTGGAGTGCCGACAAAAGTGAAAACTTGAACATTAACGTTGTGCATTTTTGATATTTTGCGAATGTAAAATATATTCATTTTGCGGCGGTCTACTCTCCCTCCGTCATAAACTGATTTTCTTTCTTTCTCTTTCTTACGAATTTTCGATCAGGTCACGTGTCCTGACGCGAGTTTAACATTTTTACCCATCCCAAAAAGTGCACAACGCCGCTAAAGAAGTTTTCACTTCAAAAACCTACTATTACATAAAAATTAGTCACATACAACCTACTTATTAAGATATCAAGTTATCGGATATCAGCTACTTTGGTATCGTTCACATCATCACTTTATCATTGCAGATTTTGTATCGTATATGGATATTATTATTTCCGTTCTGCTAGATTACATAATTATTTCAAAAAGCCGTTACGAAACGACTAAAAAAGTTGATTTGGATCTTCCCCCTATTGCCAATCTTAATACATATATACATATATTTCTTGTGTACGTGTGTATGTCACTGAACTCCTCCTAAACGGCTGGACCGATGTTGATGAAATTTTTTGTGTGTGTTCAAGGGGATTCGAAAATGGTTTAGATTCACAATTGGACCCGGAAGTTGGCGCTGCAATCGATTTCTGTAATTTTTCGTCATACACAAAGCAAACGTTCGGACAGGACAACGTCTGTCGGGGCCGCTAGTGTCATCATAATTTTGTTATAGTAGATTCAGAGCAAATTGGCTGTGACAGTTGGACAGACAAACAGCTAGCTAGACAGGCAGACACACTAGTGGCCCTAAATAAATCTGAAAATACACTTAATAAAAAAGCGGTCTTTTGACATTTTTTCAATAATTACATAGATACTCAATGTCGCCAATAAGGGAGGAACATCAACATTTGCCCTGTAGGTGACAAGGTGTTGTTGCGGAATTTGTTAGAAAGAGTCACCGCGGCCCTGGAACACAAAGGGCTTTAGAAGGAACACGGATGGGTTTTTAGTCAGTAAGAGTCTGACACACCCTTCCGCTCCACCCAGAGCGGAAGAATTCATTGGACGATTTCCCATCCTTAAAAAAAAAGGTGACAAGGTGTTATGATGACATAGAAACGTATAAAAGATTCCTACTATTATATAAAAATTAGTCACATCTATAATTTCCGAAATTTACCTACTTTTTGAGATTACAAGTTATCAGATATCAGATACTTTGGTATCGTACCTATGATCACTTTTTATTGCAGATTTTTTATTATTTAATTAGCAATATCTGTTCAGCCTGATAATATTTATGAGGAAGGTGCGGCGGGGGGCTGAATAAGTGTTTTTTTATTGTACGACCAAAGTCCAAAGAGTATATAAATTGTCTTCGATTAAGGCGTTATTAATAGCATCGACGAAAGAAATATGAGAGAGGTGCGGGAAGCTGAACAAGTATTTTTTTTAATAGTACAAAGTTTTGTATGGTGTCGGACGTTAAAGAATAGCACCATCCCACCACTACCCGTGGGTGTCATTACGAGGCGACTAAGGGACTCACTAGAGTGTGGCCAGCAGCATTCTCTGTGCATTGCAACAGCTACACTGTGATCACCAACGCCTGCCAAGCGTGGCTATTATGGCAACCCTCCCCATTTCCCCCTATGGGGAAGGTCTATGTCCAGCAGTGTACGTCTTTCGGCTGATATGATGATGATGATGATGATGATGATGAGTACAAGGTACCACAAATAAAAAATTCTTCACATCTTTCTTAACTTCTTTTATATAACCTTGACACACAAAGAGAACGAACAAAACAAAAATATTTTTAACATAAAACTACAGTAAAAGTCACCGCAAATAATTTGTTGTTTGCGCAGTTAAACCGTCTTCTATCGTCGTAGATGGAAAAAGTTGCAATCACGTAACATATCTCGCCAATATGTCGAGTCAGCCAGTAGCCGTGATACCTACGAAATGTTTTAAAATTCCAATATTAATTCTTTTCTAAACTAAAATAGTGACGGTCGTAACAGAAGCCCAATAATCTGACAATCTACTCCAAAGTTCAAAGGTGTATGGTTTTACCCAGTAACTGAATTGTGAAGGTTAAATACTGGTATTCAGCGGCATCCGTTTAAATTGAAAGCCTTCCTAACAAACTAATAGCATTACATTTTGATGAAAGCGGCCTATTTTTTTTATTCCAGCTTTAGAGCAATACACTCGGGCATAAGAGCGCCTTTTAAAAATGTCAAAGCTAAAATGCGAGATATCAATCGGCTGCTACGAATAGCGCTGATTGTCGTTTCAACGTAGCAGTGCCGAGTTGTGTCATGTTTTCTCCCCTGTGCCTGTGACGGCAATAATAAGTATTTAACCCTGTCCTCATTGTCTGCGTGAACTTGACAGATTTAATTCTACTCTTTTATAAATCTGGCAACTTAGTTGCAGAAGGCAAATTATTATTAATTTATTCATTAACCAAAGCGTTTATTGAATTAAAAGAAGGCAAAACATGTGTCGCAAAAGCTTAAGAAGAGTGTGCAACCCTGTCATTATGATCAAAAGAATGTTGTACTTCTGTCAAATTAATCATGTCAGTGAGTTCTATTCCTAAGCAGCATAGTTCTAGAGTTCCTGATACATTCCGGAAATAGTTCTGGCATTTAAAAAAAAACAAATGAAAATATGATCTGAGAACGTCCGGTAGCAGATCATTTCTTACAAAACCAAAATTTTAAGAGTATTTTAGGTTCATAAAGGTGAAGGCTTATAGTTACTGATATATTTCAGGAAGAGTTCTGTCTATACTGGCTCTAAAAAAAATTACAAACATACTTAACCGCCACCAAAAATAAAACGACATTTCTGTAAAAGTGGCGGTAATTACAAAATATAGAACCAGCTATCCATTATTCTTAACAATTACAGTAGCTAGGAAATCAAATATACGGAAAAATATGAAATAAAATTAATAATAATTCGCAAGAACTAACAGAGCATTTCATTACATCATCTGCCTTTTCCCACTAATATTGGGGTCATATTTCAGTCCAACCCGATGCATCTCAATGCCAGTATAGTCCTCCTGACCGACTTCGGCCATGGCGGGTAATCTTAAAAAAAAAAAAACCAACACCAACAGAGCAGTTCAAATGCCAGTTACTGGTATCCAGTACTTGTTCTATCTATCTCAAAACTCATTAACTATTAAGGCAATTTAATATATCATTCATTCACATTATGATGAATACAACAGCCATATATAATAACAGACATGTATAGAAGTATCTAAAAAGTAGCCAATCAGCCAGTGATTAAGACAATAATTATCAGCAATGCACGTTCAAAAATGTTTGTGGTATAATCAGAGAAACTTGCTCTAAGACGATATTGCTCATTAAATTGGTCAGGTACTAAGTTCGTTGCAAACTTTTCTTCAGTCACAATACACAGCTTTAATTTATTTGCTTTTAATAAAACACAATTAAACAATCGCAGGAAGGACAACACAGAGCGCTCGTAGCACAGAGCTACGCCGTAGCTCGTAGCGACCTACTACGGCGTAGCTCGGCCGCGTGTCTGAGAGAACCTTGCGATTTATAAGTGATAAATAAATTGCTTTTGTAGTTGCGCTGCTGCATGAAATCACGGGGTCCGATATCCAAGTCGGGCAAGGTATATTAGATATTTCATCAGAAATTTCACAGTAGCCCGAAAATTGCTTTAATGCCCTGCTACGTGAGTCTTTAACACAACTGGCTTATTGTTTGGTATTATAAAAACACAAATTTGTCTAGCCCTTTGATGGAAACAGGCTTCATGTTTTGAGTAGCTAGATAAAAACAATGAATGTTTTTTAAATTTTCAACATTTTGGGCTTTATATTTTGAAGGCAAACGCTACGATCGGGTGTGCGTGCAACACATTTTTGGTAGGCGTTCATACTATATGTTATAAATTATGATGTACATGGAAACGTAACATTTTACCTCCTAGCATAATTTTACGTAGTTAATTCAGAAGGGCAAATAATCTTTAAAGAATGGTCTACCAAGAGCCGTCTCAAAATATGGAATGTAATTTTGTAATAAATTAATAGTGCTAAATTCACAAATAAAACTGGTTGCTATCATCACATCTTTGAACCACATTCAAGACTGTAAGTATAATATTTCAAAATATATCTATAGGTGCATTGCAGTCTTCTGTTTTTTTTTAAGTATGTGAAATCATCAAATGACTTCTTCCGCTTTGGGTGGAGCGGAGAGCGTGTCAGACTCTTACTGACTAAAACCCATCCGTATTCCTTCTAAAGCCCTTTCCGTTCCAGGGCCGCGGTGACTCTTTTGAAAAAATTCCGCAACCCTGGCAGGCTCTGGCCCTAGCGGGCCCGGCCTTGGCAGTCTTGTGTTGCTGAGAGAACACTACATCAAATCGTTTTAATTTAAACTTAACCTGTAAGAACATCTCTTAATAGCGTGTTGATTAAATCGCTAGACATGGCATGCTACAACAGTACTCAGTAGTTTAATTGTGTGATTTGTGTAAGTTTAAGAAAAAAAAATGAAAAAAAATATATAAAGAGAAACGCTGACCTTAACAATCCACATTTCTTTTTGTGCAATTTATCTTCGAAACCAACAATATCCTTTAAAATTGTGCAACGAGAAACTCCGTACCCAACAACAATGATTCTCTTGCAATATACATAGTTTAAATTGTGGCAGTAAGCGCTGGCAGCAGGCCAGCTACTGACAAATCATACACCTTTATAGGGAAACAGATGGTTTATAATAATAATAATAATAATAACTTTATTTCGGACGCACAGATCCATAGCGTGTTAGTAACATATAAAAACAAAAACTTATTACCTAGTGTACCAATCAACCTCTTCACAAACTGCTGCACAATTGGAGAGCATGTGGGCAAAGAATAACAGCCGCACGTTTCGACCTTCAAGGTTAAGCAACGCTTGTCGAGGTCGGTCAGTGGATGGGTGACCATCTTAACATACCGAGACTTCCCCGTGCCTCGGAAAGCACGTTAAGCCGTTGGTTCCAGCTGTTGTTTTAGATATTGGGCAGTCGTTACGAATTGTAAGAAGCCGAAAATCTGACTCCAGTCTTGCCAAGAAATACCGTGTTACACGGTTAATGGGTTGTGGAGGAAAACTTGTGGTAACTTTACGACCAGAAGGGAGTGGACAACTAGTAATTTCGGNGGAAAGCACGTTAAGCCGTTGGTTCCAGCTGTTGTTTTAGATATTGGGCAGTCGTTACGAATTGTAAGAAGCCGAAAATCTGACTCCAGTCTTGCCAAGAAATACCGTGTTACACAGTTAATGGGTTGTGGAGGAAAACTTGTGGTAACTTTACGACCAGAAGGGAGTGGACAACTAGTAATTTCGGTACAACCAGAAGGGGGTGGACAACCAGTAATAAATTTACGGCCAGAAGGGGCCGGTGAGCCTGTTGCTACTTTATGGTCTGAGATGAGTGGAGAACCTAAGATTCGTTTAGAGGCAGGACAGGATGAAGAGGCGAAAAGTGTCTCAAGAAGCAACAATATCATTCAGGGAAACATTGGATTATGGGATATAATGCTGGCACAGTGAGTAACATTTTATTGACTATACTTGTACTGCAAAGGTAAAGACACTGCTCCACAAAGGCCTTCGATTAATCAAGATCAGACTATATTATGGTCTACTCGGGTAACCAAGTTTTATCATCATCAGGTAACGAACAGACAAACAGAGTTACTTTCAGGTATGGATGTTTGGTATGTGTCATACTTGGAGCACATTCGTTTATTTGATTAGTAATTCTTTTACCCAACTGCCCCAGACAATGAATAGAAATGGTAATAAAAGGGGAAAGGATATCATTTTTAATTTTATTCCTTTATTTCAGCTACAACCCTCTTAGGCAAGCTGTGGCCAACCAGGTCATAGTTATGGATATGCTTTACCGTGGGACAGCCCTCACCCGGATAAGTTGACCCTGACGCCCTGTATCAACAGGGCGTCCCAAGACTTTGCCACATGGAGGCAAAGTTTTGACTGGCCTGTTGGTCGAGTGGTTAGTGACCCTGACTGCTAAACCGGAGGTCGTGGGTTTGATTCCCACCCAGGACAAATCTTTGTGTGATGAGCATGATCATTTGTTCCGTGTCTGGGTGTAATTTGTCTATAATATGCATTCATTTAGAAATATATAAGTATGTTTATCAGTTGTCTGGTTGCCATAGCACAGGCTCTGCCTAGTTTGGGATCGAATGACCGTGTGTGAGTTGTCCCAAGATATTAGATATTAGATTTACTGTAGATAGAAAAGTTTACTGAATAAAGACTTCATCTTTATTTTAAAAACAAAATACGAACTGCATTTAAAGAATTTCAAATTATCGCCTGTCTGAACCGGAAGTTGAACCCGCTAAAAGTGACAAAAAATAACTAGTTTTTTAGAGTAACAATCGAAAGGCTCAATCATATACATTTAGTTCTTTCACACGAGGAGCTAATAAAAAATTTAACTAAAAGAAACATACNATTTAGTTCTTTCACACGAGGAGCTAATAAAAAATTAAACTAAAAGAAACATACAAAATTGTGGAAATTTTATTAAACATTAAAATATATTCATAACGAAATCTTCAAGTATGCTTATATTTCGTTATGGTTAATTGAGTTACAAAAAATACAACACAATATTGAGTCTAAGTAATCTTTAAACCAAACTAAAATAATAATTCCTCCAGATCGCTGCCAACTGGTAATGTCCCACTAAAGACTAGCGGCATTGCCACGACGTATTTCTTAAAACTATTTTATCGTCCCCAAATATCGATGGAGTACTGGAAACCTGAGCCTCTCGCTGAAGTCAGCCTGATAATCACTAGGTTCATTCCCAGCCCTCCGGCTATGATCCTCGCGGTCGCCAGCTGTCCAGATGTCTGTATCGCGCGGATGAAACTTACCTGGGCGAAGGCTGTCCCACGGTACGTAATATCCATAACTATGACCTGGTTGGCCACAGCTTGCCTAAGAGGGTTGTAGCTGAAATAAAGGAATAAAATGAAAAGTTATANTCCATAACTATGACCTGGTTGGCCACAGCTTGCCTAAGAGGGTTGTAGCTGAAATAAAGGAATAACATGAAAAGTTATATACTTACTTTCCCTTCTATTACTCTTTCTATTCATTGTCTAGGGCAGTCGAATAAAAGAAGAATTTCTAATCAAATAAAAGTATGTGCTCCAAGTATGAAACACACCCATACTATAATTATAAACGCGAAGGTTACTCTTTTTGTCTATTTGTTACCAGATGATGATGAAACTTGGTTACACGAGTAGACCATAATATAGTCTGATCTTGATTTGTCGAAGGTCTTTGTGGAGCAGTGTCTTGTTTACCTTTGCAGTATAAGCATAGTCAATAAAATGTTACTCACTGTGCCAGCATTATATCCCATAATCCAATGTTTCCCTGAATGATATTGTTGCTTCTTGAGACACTTTTCGCCTCTTCATCCTGTCCTGCCTCTAAAAGAATCTTAGGTTCTCCACTCATCTCAGGCCATAAAGTAGCAACAGGCTCACCAGCTCCTTCTGGCCGTAAATTTATCACTGATTGTCCACCCCCTTCTGGTCGTAACATTATCGCCGGTTTTCCACCCTCTTCTGGCTGCAAAACAACCAAGGGCTTCCCGCCCTCTTCGGACCCTAAAACATACACTCCTTCTTCAACCTGTTGGAACTCTTGAACCACCTCATTGCTGGCTGATAGTGCTGCGAGCATGATGATTAGAAGTAGACTCCTCATCTGTAAAATATAAGGATTTTTTTAACATTTAACAAATAGATATAAAGAAGGAAACAGAAAAATAGGTACACAGATGTGGCTTATTTCTAAAGAAATTTCTTCCAGCATACCTGCGAAAGGAGAGTCGAATAAAAGAGATATAGGTAGACATCATTTGTTAAGATTATGCTTACGAAGAAAAAATACTAAATATGACATACTATATACATATATGTATATAAATATGACTAAAATTAATATCATACTAATACATACTACTTAAATAATAACATAAGATAAATAATAATATATACTTTAAATATGCAACTATGATGGTACCGAAAGGCTTCCATTCTTCTTTTTAAAACTAAAAGAGTTTTGCAGTCTCTAATGTCAGGCATGTAATTTACTATTATATTCAAAACAAAACACTACATAATCTCCCTTAATTTTCTAACATAATGCTGGTCTCGGAATCTCAGTTTGTAATTTGAATCCAAAAAAACTGATCTATTATGTTATAACGATATAATAATGAATACCAAAACCAAAATAGATAAGTATGGATTAAATGTACTTCAAACTTTTTTCTTTTAGGATGGGATATCAAGAAATGACTTCTTTCGCTCTGGGTGGAGCGGAAGGGCGTGTCAGACTCTTGCTGACTAAAAGCCATCCGTGTTCCCTTTAAAGCCCTTTGCGTTCCAGGGCCGCGGTGACTCTTTCGACCAAATTCCGCAACACTCTTCTAGGGTTTAGAGACATATAATAGTCAATTAAAACATGATCATGTTCATGGGGGTGTGAGCCTGGAGATCTGTCATACAGGTCCCGAACCTAGTACAGACTCCAGTTCTAATAATAAAATTATTAATAAATAAAATTATTAATTTGTTTAAGGAAAGCTGAAGCGCCTTGAGCCGAGTGAAGGATATGTTTTAGAATATGGGTGTTACATACACAAGTTTTACAAATAACGTTAGGTTACATTCTCAATCTTATAAAATAAGAATTACCATTTCAATTTCAGTTCAGCGTACGCCACAAACAAGCTAAGTGAATTTCCTTTGAGCCAAAGCCATCTAAATTACAAGATATTTATAGCAAAAATAATACGCATGATAAGATAACTTTTATCATTAAAATTCATTAAAATAATATAATTAATTTTGAAAGGTCTTAAATGTAAGGGTTTGCATAGGAATTTACACTTTATGTTGTACGACATAGAGTAAGAAATTCCCAATTTGATAATTTTTTCCAATTTTGAATTTTAAAATATTATTTCTAGTAAGGGAATTTGCCAGACATTCCAGACATTCCATTCTAGACCACACGTTATTTATGCATTGTAGAGGTGTACCCCACTTAACATAACAGTTCCTCCTATAATTCTTGCCGAGATTTGTAAGAGTAGCGCAAAATCTAATTGAAAAAGGTCTTGCCATATAAATAATGATTAAGGTATCTGATGTATTGTATTATAAGTTTTATATGTACCTAAGTTATACATCGCCTTGGATGTATCTGTGAAGGTGTTATAATAATTAATGAATAAATAAATAAATAAATAATGTCCTCGGAATCAGAACATACGCGAGCAAGCTCGATCACACACCCCATGCGAAATCAAGTTTAATTAATACGTTATTTTTAACTCTATTTCAGTTGCTATTAACTTCATTTTATAACAAAAAACTGCTTGACCTTTCTATTGTCTGCGGTGAGTCTTATTGGCATAAATGATCAAACATTTTTTTCAAAAAAATACAACCGACTTTCAAATAAAAAACACTAAAAAGTATAAAATAACTTTAAGTTCGGCAGTCGGTGTTTTTGGTTGTTTTTTCGTTTGCCGAACACAACACGACACCGACTGCCGAACTTAAAGTTATTTTATACTTTTTAGTGTTTTTTATTTGGAAGCCGGTTTTGTTTTTTGTAAAAAGTTTTATTTTTCACTGTTTAGTAGTTCACATGTGCTTACCCCTTCACAGCATACCGGCGTGATGTTATGTTATGAACTGGTGTAAACAATAGACAGACATGAGATTTCAGCAATCCCAGTTCATTTGCTATCATTTATTAAGAAGTTCTGTTGCCTATATCCGAAATTCTTCATCAGATCGTCACTAAATTGAAATGGAAGCACTCCAAGAAAGTACTCTTTCAACAACTACCCAAATCGCTTCAAGTGTGCCTATAAAATTTGAAAAGTTCTCTCTATTTCTCCAGGATCTTACCTGATGATCATGGGACTACCTGGGAAGTATACCCTTTCAAACAAAAAAAAAACCGAATCGGGAAAAAAACAATTTCCGACGAATAGAGAACCTCCTCCTTTTTTTGAAGTCGGTTAAACAATAGACTGCATTTGTGAAAAAGTACCTTGCCAATCTGCCCTACATTATTGGTAAGCTCTAATCCCGTATTAAATCCATACTTAATCCATGCTATTACAATAGATAATAGAACGACAAATATTCTGACTAATCTGTTATTATGACTAAATAATCAAAATATAATGACACCATTTTCAAATACCCTTAAACTAATACATACTTGTGCAAGGCTTACTTTCACTGTTAGTGGTTCTGTACAGTAGTTCGATGTTTAATCACTTTTTTTTTCTATATTGCTTGGACTACATAGTCCATATAAAAACCCGACTGCAAAAAACGACTAAAAAGTTCCAACCAAGTCGCTTTTTTGGATTGCATCAGGCTGATCAACAAAGTCATGTTTTTTTATTTCC
>NDFZ01001883.1:0-15455 GCA_002192655.3 Mamestra configurata | reverse complement strand
CTTTAATATGATAACGTATTAGATTCACCTGAAAACTTCAGTTTTCGCCTCAAAGCACCAATTCAAAATCATATTACAAGAAACTTGTTCGTGTCTCAATAATTCTAATTTCAGTTAACATAATTAGTTTAAAAAAATCTAACGATACACAAAAAGTGTATTTTTATTGACCAGTGTATTTTACTAAAATAAAACGAGTCATGTAGGTGTCATACAATAAAATTAAACTTTTTATGACCTTTCAAATGACTTGAACAAAACAGCTTTTGGTACAGAGTTCATACAAAAGTGACCATTGTCCTTTCATGGATTTTTTTTAGCCATTGTGGCGCGAACATCCAAATAAACAGACTTCCACATTTATAATAGTAATATTTTCATACAAAGACCAAACAAAAAGGAACAAGTATCAATAGACCAACATGAAATCTACCGTGCCAATAAAGTTACCACTCCAACAGATAAAACAATAACAAAATCAAGAGGAAACGTCCCGTAAATTAGCCAGCGATTTTATCTAATTACTAGATGAGTGAACAATGGCGAGGAATAGGGAATTAATCTTAATTAGCAACGTCTTAGTCAAAGCCGAATAATTTCTTTCTTTCATAATAAAGGTTGTTGAAAGTATGTGTTTTTGTGTTGAAAGATACTTTTTCTTTCTACTGATTGTATTTCGAACGAAGGTAAGCAAGTTTTAGAGTGGAGTTCAGAACAACAGTAGGTTAACGTTAGTAGGGTAACGTCATCAGCCTGGCCTTTTTCANTTTCTTTCATAATAAAGGTTGTTGAAAGTATGTGTTTTTGTGTTGAAAGATACTTTTTCTTTCTACTGATTGTATTTCGAACGAAGGTAAGCAAGTTTTAGAGTGGAGTTCAGAACAAAAGTAGGTAGACATCATCATCATCTGCCTAGCCTCTTTCCCAACTATATTGGGGTCGGCTTCCAGTCAAACCGAATTCAGCTGAATACCAGTATTTTACGTGGAACGGCTGCCTACCAGACCTCCACAACCGGGTAACACGATAGTTCTTGGCAAGACTGGAGTCAGATTTACTGGCTTCTGACAGTCCGTAACGACTGCCAAAGATCTACAAATGACAGCCGGGACCAACGGCAAAAGTGCTGCGTTGTACTACCCAATCGAAGCGATTTATGAATATAGTAATATAATTTCATTGCAATTTTAAAAGTAAAANACTGGAGTCAGATTTACTGGCTTCTGACAGTCCGTAACGACTGCCAAAGATCTACAAATGACAGCTGGGACCAACGGCTTAAAGTGCTTTACAAAGCACGGAGGAAACTCGGTATGTTAAGATGGTCACCTATCCACAGACCAACCTTGGCAAGCTTAGCTTAATAGTAGGTAGACATATTAGTACCTATAAGTTTTGACAATCCAGTAATTTTTTTTTTTTATTCTTCACCAAAACAAATTAATAAAAGTAGTTATGACAAGTAATTTCCAAAAGATAAATACTTTAACTTTTTACCTGCGTTGTACTACCCAATCGAAGCGATTTATGAATATAGTAATATAATTTCATTGCAATTTTAAAAGTAAACGAACAATATCAATTAAATAACTCTTCGTAATAATAACCCTTAAATAATTATAAAATCAATTAAAACAACGCCACAGTAAGTATATAAATAAAATATTTAAAAAAGTTAGAAGTACTCGTAAACTTGCAAAATTATTTTCCAAAATGAACAATACAAATAGCTTAAGAAAAGTACGCCAAGAATAAGTCAAAAACAAATTCGAATACGTTAAACGAAAATTTATTTATCAATAATGTCCACTGCTCCGGTAGGACTATTTTTTAGTTTAATTTCTAGCATCCAAAATAAGAGATGTTAAATTTTTTTGAGATTTTCATCCTTACTTAATCTTAGGCCCGCTTGTGCAAATCATAGTTATTTTTTAACTCATTNGCTCCGGTAGGACTATTTTTTAGTTTAATTTCTAGCATCCAAAATAAGAGATGTTAAATTTTTTTAGATTTTCATCCTTACTTAATCTTAGGCCCGCTTGCGCAAATCATAGTTATTTTTTAACTCAGAGTTATTGCTAACACGAGGTTAAATACATATTTTCTATACTATAATTATAAATGTGAAAGTTTGGATGGATGGATGGATGTTTGTTACTCAATCACGTCAGAACGGCTGAACCGATCTTGATGAAATTTGGCACAAAGGTAGATATAGTCTAAAATAACACATAGGATACGCGGGCGGAGCCGCGGGCGGCAGCTAGTATCAAATATTTAAGGTTCGTTTGCACAAACCAGAGTTATTTTTTAACTACGAGTCAGTTGCTACCCTAGAACATTGTGTATGAAATATTTGTTGTTCAACTTCGTATTAGCAACTAACTCTCAGTTAAATTATAACACTGGTTTCCTCTTTCGCAAAGCAAGCATGCATTACCATGCAATTACAATTATATATTATAATTATTTATTTATTATCAATTATTTATTCATACCATAATATTACTGAAAATAAACCGAATCTACCGATTAGGTTTATTTTTAGTAATTATGGTATGAATTGAAGTTCAAATGAATATTATGGTGAATAAATTTTATGGAAAACAACATTACTGAAAATTAAAAATATAGCAAATAAATTTATGGATTCAAATTATTATGACACTTGATCGATTATGACCGAAGACAACCGAGAGACGCTTGGCCCAAAGAATCGTACCTATATTATAATAAAAGGATCAATACACTTTATTTTTTACTTTTTAAAGTTTTTTGTCGGCGGTTTCTATGATAATTCCTTTGAAATATCAAAAATCATTCGCTTGAAAATAGCTTAAAACTGCTACCAAATTCCTGCATCGATACCTCATTAACAAATAACTGAGAATCCAAAAAGTGGCCACAACTAAAATATCGTATTGAAACGTGTTGTCCAGTCTCCAAAATGTCCAGTCATTCCGCTTGTCTATTACTGAAGCCATTAAATGCCAATTAATTAGTGGCTACCGAAATATAAACCAACTTGATTCCAGTACTTCGAATATATTTTTATTTTTCAAACCGTTGGAAAATTAAATAGACAAAAACCTTTGAAGAGTTCCGTTATAGAATGAGAACCTTAACAGATATGATACTTTTAGCATCGCTGATCAAAGATTTTGCGATTATATTACCACCCAAATAGTTTTAAAAAAAATTTTGGACACGTATTTTCACGTAGGTAAACAAAAAATGAAAACGATACAGTGCGTTGAACACTCGTGTGACGTCACTTATCAGTACACGTTTTAATGGAAAGTGACGTTACAGGCCCCCACTCCTTATCTTTGATGCGTTTTGTCTTCGTATTTTATATTGATTTGATAAAATAAAAAATTAGTATCCATTATTTTTTGATAATTTAACTGACGGACTAAATTAAATCATATTTTTTCAAACCAGGCAACATCCCTATTGTGAATTAAAATAATTGCAATGACGTAGAATTTGACGAGTTCTCAGCTATATTCCTAATTTCGGAAACTGGTGTCAATGCCACATCGCGTTATGGTGAATTGGTGAATGTGTGCCGCGGTCGTTTCCAGCGTTTGCTTCAACGCTGCTCTGTGTTTTAGCGACTCGCTTCGTTCGAGCGCTGTTTCATTTGCGTTTTTATCGACACTGCATTTTGATTTGCTGTGCAGATCTTCCAAAACGAGATTAAATTGCTGCTAACGAATGCTAGTGTATGCAAGATCAGCTTCTGTAAGACTGCTAAACTCCTGATCAATAATAATGCTAGAATTAGCATGTCTGTGAACGCCCTTAATTTTACGGAAGGATCAGGGTTTTTCATCAAAATAGTTTCACAAAGAAAAGGGACCTGTGCAGCACTTTGTGCGACTTTTTTCATTACACTTAAACAGCTTTGTCACGTGTACAAAATAAGGGAATCGCGTGTTAATTTCGATTTCATACGCTTTGTCAACGGCGTTATTAATTTGATTCTCGTTTTGTTCGTATTCCAGATCTTCATGCATGTAATGAATATATTATGGCACCCAACATAGACCATATTACAATTTGGAATTAATTAAATACATATTATTTAGCATGCAAGATATCTTAACTCCTCTCATTTTTGTTAAATATCTACGCTTCATTTGAGAATTTCTAATTAACTTTGTAAACCCGTCCAATCAATTAATTCTGACCTTTCTAGGCCAGATCTATGCTAGATTAAGAGACGATGATAAAGTCTGTTTTATTGCTTAAATCTCAAAATTGTTGTACGGTTAAGCAATCACGAAAGAAATTAAGTAAAACCAGATATAACAGTTCAGCCGGTCGATTCTGTAAACATGTCAAAGTGAAGGCTTGAGTGAAGTGATCACGAGGCGAGCTGTCAATCCATACAATCAAGATGTCACGTCATCACGGAGTGAGCTGCCATTTCATCTTGATTATATGGATTGACAGCTCACCTCGTGATCACTTCACCCAAACCTTCACTTCGACATGTTTACTAAATCGACCGGCTGCTCTCTATGGTTCTGACAGCCAAAAGTGTCCACCACAACCCTTTTATTTAAATAAGAAGAGACCCAACACAATGTTGAAAAACGCTATTTTAATCCTCACATTGTTAAAAACACTCTTCACGAAGTATTCAAAAACATATCACGAGCAGCCAGTACACGTCAATATGAATTACACAAGAAAATAGTAGAAATAAAAACTGTACTGAAAATGCGAAACAAAGTTGCCGCGTATGCAGGCTTTGCGGTGGACGTATTCTGTTCATTGTGGATGAAAACACCAGCGTATTTCGGAAAAGCGTTCGATATTGTTCTCTACCTGAAGAAGCTGATATACGTGGTTTACAGTCGGTATTTGAGAAATGTGGTGCAAAATATGAGCCTTCGAATATTTCGTGGGAAAGGCTGGTTCGTGGAGGGTATTTTAATTCGGTTTGGTATACACCAAACACTGAAAATGTTAAATCGAATAATTGTCAATGTACACTTATTCAGTTTTTTTCGTCCTTTTCATATGTATCTTTTAAATTGCGCTATGGTAAAAAATGGTTTTCACTACTCGAGAAACCGTTTCGTTTTTTGCAGATAATTACCAAAAGAATTAGATTTACCTTTGTAATGGAAAGGGTCAATATAATAAATAAAACCGAATGATATAAACAGCCTGAAAGAATAGCTATAGCCAGTACTCGTCACATAAAATCAACATCACACGTAAAGCCATCGAAGACCATTTTTTGTAGAGTGTGTATGAACTTAAAAAAATAACAATAAGCATTAGAAGCTGGCTTTTAGTGAGGAGTTCGAAATAACGACAGCTGAATCTCACCCTGTGACTTTATACAAAATCTGTAGTCTACACATTCCATCAGCAATAAAGTCAAAAAAGTATGGTATTGAATTGAATTTATGAAATTTTACAATCGCAGTCACCGATGGAATGTCACTTCATCTAGCACCCCAGCATTATGTCAGCCTCTCCTCTTACAAAAGTTATCGCATACGAAAACCCGTCAATATCGAATGCTACCAAAATAAGCCTTCCCATGTTTAACTTTTTTGCTCAAACTTGTGCCGAAGTGCTCACAGAGAGGGAGTATTTTAGGAATGATGAATGCCTGTTGCGAGATTAGCACCAGTGTTAAAAATGTCTCAGTCTTTTGCATTTTCCCTACATTTTCGGTACCGGTACCGGGAATCTATGGGAGTTTTTTGTATTCCATTGTAGTTGAATTTATTGCTCGCTGCTTTGCCTTTTAGTAGTCGGGGTTTTGGGAAAGGAGCGGGAAGTTGAGGTAGTGAATATGTTAGTTACGTACGTTTTGTCTATTACTCAGGTTGAGATTCTGAAAGAGGTTTTGATGTAAAGCAGGGTTTCAGGTAGTGCTTTTAATTTTAAGTTAATGGTTTGCAAATCTAGCATTGGTTTTATAAGATTCTGGTCAAACGTTTTTATGTAGATAATGTGATTGATGCGCGTACTAAAAGTGACGAGAACGGCTTTGTAATAAATTTTTGTACAACCATGTATAGAGAACTTAGGATTAGTGTAGTCGATAATAATTGTGGACGAATCATCATGTAAATTCTTACAGATTCATTTGCGCCACTATTATTTCTGAAACTTGAACGTCCAGCAAATACTCCGACTAGCGTTTATTATTCAAAACTTAACAGTTACTCCACAAGGATAGGTATAAAATGCTACTAGATATACCTACTGGATAACAGCTATTGGCTTTGTTAATTATAGAATGTTTTTTGTTAAAGCTTTGTCTACGACTACCTACACCTATTGAAGTTTCTTATCAACTTAGTAAATATCTTTCTTTACTGTAGTTTTAATTTTGATTCATGCTTTGTGACCCAAAAAACTGGTTCTTTTTTAACGTTTATTTTGTACTCGAGCCTAGATTTCGGTAGATATACAGGTGCTCTCATATTTTGCTTGCACTACTGTCGAGTCAAGCTTGTAAGGGCGAACATTGAAGCAGAATTTTGTAAAAGAGTTGACAAATATATTCAAATGTACGAGACTCTTGTTGATATGTGTGATAGTTTTGAAACCCATGGTATGTACTCACTTCAAACTTTCTTATCAAATAAACTCTAAGTTAAGCTAACTATCAAATCACTGTGTAGTTTGAACCATTTTATTTGCTGGTTTATAATATAATTATAATATGTATTTTTTATAAAAAAACACTTTATTTTATGAAAAGTAATAATATAAAAAAATGTGTAAGGGAAGAACTGACCGCTGCGTTTCTCTCGAGTTGAATATTTAGGTAGGTGGCCTTTCTAGTTTTTGAGAAGCAACATGCAATAATTGAAAAACCATACGTTCTTAAAGAAAAATAACGTTGTTACCATAAATCCATTTATCAGATTAATTGATTAGCTTATAATTTAATAGGTTCAACAAATTAAACCTACCTTCAAACACATAGTCTACAAAATTCTTAAGTTTCTAAAAGTTATTTTTTAATAAATACGTTAAGTTTTTAAAATAAGTAAAAATTTAAAAAGAAAAATTGACTTTCATTGAGCGTCGGTTTTTGCCCGTTTAAAAGTAAAATTGTCCACGTACCGTTCTGAGACGGCTCAAGTACACAGTATACAGGTTTTAGTACCTACTGCAGCGTTATATGCTACAAGATTTTTGAAATAACCTTTTTTTTTTGAGTTATCAGTCTGGCTGGTTTTGAATAGAGAGTTTAAGAAAAAAATCTTAATATTTCAAAGTTAGATTGACAAGAAAAAGTTCGGTGTTATCGGCCGCGATACTAACTTACTTTTTAAACTCATTGACAAGGTTTCATTCTCCAGAATTAAAAAAAAATCTTTGTTTATTGTCTTTGGTCTCACACGTTTTTCCATAGCACATCTGACATTCGCAAAATTGGCGACATCGGCATTATTGCCTAGAACAAAAATATAATAGAAAATTCCTTTTAGTAAAAAATTAAATAGCCAGTGGATTTAGAGTGGAAATCAAGCAGCAATGGGACGAAGCGAAATGACTCCACTCTTCCTATTGACTGGCTATGCATTAATTGCTAGCTTTCAAGCTAGCAATTAATGCATTTTTAGTTATTTTCTTGGGCATTCACATCTGTAACGTTCCGTTTGGCTTCGAACGACTGCCCAAGCGTGGTATTCCCGGGTTCAGCACCATGGCTGCAGTTTGCTAGACGGCTTCATTTGAGGTAAAATCCGAACGTAGATACCTACTGGCGTCTGCCGTTGCGGCGATCAAGAATAATCCTTCAATGAACATCACTGACCAGCAAAGTAATAAAACGGCTTTCTCAATGCTTTTTTTATTTATTTGTTTGTCTAATTTTCGTTTTTGTTATCATTCAATAAATTCAACGTTTCAAGTAAGTGCAGTGCTTTTATTTCGCTACACTACCTAGGTGAACATAAATTACCGTAATATAAGTAAGTATGGCGATGCTTAGAGGTTTTCGGCTTTTTGTCTGAAATACGTCACATCCAGTGTATTCAACATCTCCGTACCCAAGACTGGGAACTTGGCAGTAGTTCGTGCTGGTCAGTAGCAAACTGCTGACGGACACTGCGCGCACCAATTAACATCGCTCGTATCCGACACCAGCATTACTATCTAGGGATGGGCACGTGGAAATATATCGGTATTAATTTCATCTTATCGAATGGTTTTTATAATGTTGATATTCTGTCAAAATATCGATATTCTTGTCTTAAGCCAGGGCTTATTTTATAATATTCACAAAATGTATAGATATTTTACACTTTTTGGAATTGGCTTCAGAGCAGCGGATATGTGCATTAATATAATTCATGTTTATGTAACGCTTAAAATACGGTATTTTAATGAAACAAATGTAATTAAAATATTGGAATTGTATTTTAATTGCATTGTATATTAAAAAAACATGCGTGACGTCACACGCGTTTTCAACGTCTTCAATTTTGTTTACGTGAAAAAAAAAATAAGTAACCTTTATTTTTTGGAAATCTATCTCACGGACTAATTAGATTTTTTCAGCAAAATACTCTATTATAACCTGGAATTTGTTAAGACAGAAAAAAAACGAAACGAACAGTTCCCTTTAAAATAACACTAATAAATAAACATCGAGATTAACAACAGGTACGAAAAAATATCGATACTTAGATAAATCGATATATTTTACCCAAACCTCTATAGCTATCAATACCGTTTTTAATTAACTAGCAAATCTACATCTTCACCACTTCGGAAGTACATTGCATTTATTTCTTGGTGGGAATTTTATTGAAATTTTTAAAACGAGTCATTAACGTTTCTGGTTCTGAATAATCGATGTTCAGTAATTGGCATGTAGTGTCACAATCTAATTAAAATGCCAGAGATTAAGTATTTGCAATGTAATCATGTTTATTAGAATTATGTTTAGAAAAATAAATACAAATTTCATTATACTGATGTCTGTTTTTTTTCGTATACTAACTACTACTTACTACTAACTAATTCTATAAATAGTAGGTATGTGACAGAGAGTTTTTACGATAATAATTACATTAATTACTCCATCTGTATAAAAATCAGCGCCACGAAAAGCCTTTTACGACCCAAACTGTCGCGCAAAAAATACATATTTTAATTCCAAATGAAAACACAAAATCAACAGAGGAACGCAGGATTTTAATTATGCTTCCTCTTTTGACAAGTAAGTAAACTCGGAAAAACCCTAAATAAAGAATTAAGACCTTCCTTCAAGATTTAAGCTAGGACGAAGGAAAATGTCCTTTGGCATTGAAACACGAACATTATGAATTATTATGTGTTTACTTAAACGTACAAAAATTTTAAAATGGTTTTTGTAAACACTATTACTTACTTCTGCTAATTTCGGTAATTTACGAATACCTACTTATCAGTCACTATCACGACTACTCCTATCGGACATCCTAAGGTAACCTTTCCGATGCAATATATTTATGTCAAAACATACGTTTTTCGCGATGTGGTTGCATCTGTTAGGCTTTGGACTCAGATCGCGTCATAACATTCCTTCATTGACATGTCATGACGCGAAGAAATAGGAGCTTTGACGTCATAGTTTGATTTGACAAACACATACAGACAGATTTTGAGTAAACAACACACGTAACATATACATCAATAATTTACAAAAAAGGCTAAGATCTTTTTCTCATCATCATAATTTCAACAAAAGTCGTCCACTGCTAAATATGCCTCCCCAAGGCATCGCTACCGGTCCTGTGTATCTCGCTACCAGCGCACTCCTGTGATCTTCACCTACCGGAAGCCTACCGGTACTGCGCTACTCCTATTTTATTCCTGCACTGAAATAAACATAAGGCACCTAGCAGGATCCCTATGTTCAAAAAATCGAAATTACTAGTAAATAGCTATTATAAAACAGAAGTGTTTTGATTGTGTCTTCGTATATAGACAACGAATTCCGAAATTATTACTTTTTTTTTTAAGTTTTTTTATTTTTCACTTTAGTGGTGATACCCGACAGTTACATTGACATTATTCCCAAAACGAGTTGTTCCGCTATCTGCCGTTAAGGAGTTACTCTATGTGCCCTCGCAGTCCAAGTCCAGGCCAGCTCAAAATTAAATATCTACTTTGCTTTGGGATTGACATAAACCTAACTGTATCTCACTTTACTAGATTTTATTGATTTTATAATTTGAGGAGGTCACTGCTTTATCTTTGAAGTTCCAAAAAATCTGACGACCTGAGAACCTCCTACCTTTTTTTGAAGTCAGTTAAAAACAGATGAACCAAACCCTGAGAGAGAACACACTAACTGAAACTTGACAAGAAACAGTTACAAATTCCATTAGGACTGCAATGTGTTCAAGTATTTGGTTTACAAGACAAAGATGGCGGCCGAGATAATGCAGCTAGGCAGCTCCCTGAACGAACCAATACGCAGTCCAATCTGTTGTACCAAATTATCACTGAATAAGTGACTAGATCTATTGTGAGCGACGGCCTTCCCTGAAGTATTGGTGGGATCGACATTTCTTGGTATCTATGTAGTCACTTTTAAATGAAGAGATGAAGTCTTTTTTTCAAGTGAAAACTTCTTTAGGCGCGTTGAGCACTTTTTGGGTGAACAAAAAATCATGGAGCTCGCGTCATCGTCACCGAACGCTTTCCATGAGCTATATGTATACCGTGTATATATGTGTACTTTTTGGGTGAACTAAAATCATGGAACTCGCGTCATCGTCACCGAACGCTTTAGCTTTCGCTTAGTTTTCACTTCTATCGGTAGTCCCCAAAGACTGCCACGCCTGTTTTTTTTTTTACTTTTGATAGGCACTCGTTTGACCACTATCTCACCTGTTGGTAACCTATGATGTGGTCGTAGATGGAGCACGCTAGCCTAGAAGTAATCTATTCACTGTTGACTTAAAGACTCCCAGGTTGTAGCTATCAGGAAACACAGACTCAGGTAGGGAAAAATTTGACATTCGAGCCTCATTCACAACCTTTGGATTTTGTATAGGTAGATGAAATGGCAATTGCATTTGTGCAAGCCAAATAAAACAATCAGGATTCATCAGTTGGTGAATCATTCTATTACTATTATACTGTGTTATCCAGTCCATTCCTTATGAGAAAAGTGCACTTATGCATTTCATTGCAGAACTCAATAAAGTTAGTTGAATGGTTTCTTCGAAGTTTATTGCCTCATTGCTTCGTTGTCTCGGTACATTCCAGGAGTTACAGTGACTGTGGGGGACTAGTCGCAAAGAAATACATCCGTGGCCGTCATTATAGCTTGGAAAAATATTAGTTAATCCAATAGGATATTTTACTGAAAAAATCCGTTGTCAGATAATTTCCAAAAATTTTAGGACATGTAGTTGTTCTTTTTTCACGTAAACTAAAAATTAAGACGATAAAGTCCGCTGTAAACACGCATGACGTCACTATGATGGTACAATTGGGTATATTTTTTACCAGCGAAATGACGTCACGCGCGTATTTTGTTTTTTTCTTTGGCTATTTACATACTGACTATTTACATTTTTTCAATAATATACCCTATTTCAAACGTGTCCTTTAAATGTTGTCCCAGAACTCTGTTAGCCTAGCAGACATTTTTAGCACATTAACAGATGCGTTAGTCGCGGTTAGGAATATGAGATAGCGGCTCATTTGTCACGATTGGGCAGGCTCGCACTAATTTGCGGTT
This sequence comes from Mamestra configurata, assembly GCA_002192655.3. Taxonomy (NCBI): domain Eukaryota; kingdom Metazoa; phylum Arthropoda; class Insecta; order Lepidoptera; family Noctuidae; genus Mamestra; species Mamestra configurata. The sequence continues at coordinate 3,721 of NDFZ01001883.1, read as the reverse complement.
GTACTGTGATGTGTATTGAATAGGAACGTTGTTGACGATGTTATGGCGGATTTCGAATGTGCGTTTTCCGTACAATAATTCCGCAATTGATCAGTATCAGACATCTGGCCGATGTCAGTTTTGTGACAGTTAATCTTTCTTTAAAAGTTTTTAGAGGCTAGGCCTTTAACGTAAAACACCTCTGATTAGGTGGACCGATCACCTAGTCAGGACCTTAGACGTCTACTCAATGTGAGAAGAACTCGACCAGTCGATGTGATGCCTATCTCCAGCAATGGACGTCTTTTAGCTGAAAAGATGAAGATGATGACCTAGCTCCCATAACAATGCAAGAAAACGCAAACTTAGAGGACCTTTCACAACCTTTTACCTTATAAACCAGGCTTAATGATAAGTATAAACTGAATAAGTTCATAGTTTCTGCATGTTGAACATTAAACTGGATTTTGTGAAATTCTGCACTTTTAGCAAATTTTGAACCTTACAAAGGAACATAGATATTACTCTATATTTATCTTAAACGTGATGAAATTGTTTAAACAGATTCAAGGAACGTTTTCTTAAATTATTTTCCTTAATAATTACCTAGAACTTGTAGGGTTTTAATTAATTTGATGTCATAGCTTTTCTTCATTTTTTCCTCTGGAACAAATAATAGTGAGGCGTGTTTACGTAAACTGTTTTTTCGGCAATTGACATGAAATATAAATAAAATAACAAAAATTCAAGAAACGTGTTACTATTTTGTTACTGTAACTTGATCAAGCTCCCTATGACGTGCCAATGCCATCATGATTTCATTGTGAAAAAGGGATAGCCAGTACTTATAGTTCAATCTCCTTCTCACAGTGGATTTTTTTCCTCTTTCTACTCTTGACTTAAAGATTCCCTCCCAGGTTGTAGCTATCACGAAACAGACTCTGGCAGGGAGTTCCTGTACGCACAATGAATATGTTCCCAAAACGTTTTGTGCGTGTGAGTTGGATACGTCCACCATGTGCCGGTGGCGCATCGCCGTACGTCTTGTGGTCCGATGATGAAACGGGCTTGGCGGAATTAAACTATGCAATTCTGTCGCACACTCCCCAAAATGCAAACGATAGATAACCGACAGGCCAGCAACTCGGAGTCGATGCTCAAGACTTTGGAACTTCGACTCGACGAGCCTATTATTGCCGATGATACTCTTGGCTTGTTTCTCAATTGACTCAAGGGCATCAAGCTGGTATCTGGCATATCCGACCTAAAGATGAGAGCAGTACTCTATACACGATCGAACTTGCGCTTGATAAAGTTGATTGTGATGGCATTGGCACATTAATTAATTGTAGTAGGGAGCTGTTACCATCGGCCCATGCTTTAACACCGTCTATGCTTATATTGAAAGGTTACAAAAATGTAGGCTTTGAATCTTAAAATTCACTTTACGTTGCACTGAGTATCCCCAAAGAAATCCCAACTCTCTTAGCGAATATCAAAAATATAAACCTAATTTCTCTCTTTGTTCTGGAAATATATAAATGTATAATTTAGAGTTCGTCTCGCCTTTACCCCCGAGACGGCGCGGTAAGTAATTCTTTGTGTTACGAGTCTAATGTTCCGCTACTTGGATACCTCGATGATTTATTAATGTTAAAGTGAAATGTGAAGTGTATTTGTAGATCTTTTTTAAATTCGTCTTGAGGAAAATGCGCTGAAAATTTTTCACCTATCCGGTGTTGCCTGTTCTGAAAAGTGTAGCCATTTTTGCCACTTTATTTGGAGATGAGCTTGATGTGTTGTGAATATCAAATGTATATTTTCTTCAATTTGACACACCATTTTTACTTGGTTGTTCCTTCAACTCGATTTTAAGTGAATAAGCTGAGAAACGCAACAATCATCATCTTCATCTTCCTGCCCTTATCCCATGTTACTTGGGGTACAACACATTTTTTTCTTCAATGCGAGGAAAACAACAAAACATTTTTTTTTTTATAAAATATCATATCCACAGAAAAGTTTATTCCAACAAGACACCGATAAAAAGTGCTCACTGAACAGCCAAATAATTATAATTACAATAATCCATTCTAGATGTTCAGTTCGTGCTCATCAGAGTTCAGCAGAGATTACAGGACACCCTCGGATTCGTGGTAGGTAAGCCTCGGACATTCAATGGGAGCGATGCCCCCCAAATCCATGATTACATGGATCGTTGGGGCACCGGCGAGGCGTTTACGGGTTGGAAGTATTCCTTTAATGGATTTTGACACCACCTTGGCTAAGTAATTGTTGTGTGCATTTTTATCATATACCAGTGGCCCACCCCGGCTTTGCCCGGATTTATATTTATTTTTTTCAAAATTTTCTTTCATAAGAACCTTCTCCTGATAATGCAGACACAACAAAAAAATTATTAGTCCAGCCGTTCACGCGTGATGCCGTGATTTAAGGAAATTTCACTGTTTTATCTTTTAACTGTGTATTGCTGAGGTGCTGTGTTTTTGTTGGACTAATAAACATATAAATCACAGCAGGATGTCTTAAGGCTTCCCAGAAAAAAATTATAGGAATTGTTCTACCTGTATTGTAGTTCTAGAGTAGTTTTAACCTTGAAACGCTATTTGCATCCTTTCGCATTGTCGCATTGTAGGCAGCTGTCTGTAGGAGATTTCAATCTATCATAATTATACATATCTTTTTAAGGTATTTTGTATAAGTGGTGGGAAAAGACCTCCCCCAAATCATTTCAGTAACGCTTTATCCCACGCTATCTCGAACCATCTTTGTTTAAAACTTAACTTACCGTTATCTGCTCTAACACCAATTTGCCGACACAAAAATAGCTGGCGACACCCAATCAGCCCACGCAGCGTATGTCTACTGGTTCTTTCACGAATATTCGGAAACTTCGGACCCGGATCAATTAGGATCGGCTATATATCGCTCCTAACAAGTTCTTCGGTTCAATTTAAACTTGCCGGCGAGAGTTTATACCGAATACTAGGTTACCTACGAAATGTTATTGTTATTTGTACTGTTACTTTAGACTGTTGCGAATAACAGTTTGTGTTTAAGCTGGAAAGGGTTCGAATGAAGTTTCGTGGAAATGTTTGGATTGTTTTTATTTGTTTGCTATGTGCAAACAAATAAAAACATTCCTAACAATTTTGTTTAGTTTCTTTTTCATTCAGAGTGGCTTTCTCAAAATCGTTTGCAATATTTTGTCGAATCGAAATTTTTACTACTTTAAATACTTGCCAAAAAAAAACACTGGCGAGATGAGGTGTGTATAGCATGAGAACGTGGAAATATATATTACCTGATACTCTGAATAAAATTAATAAAAATGTGCAGTCAAATATTCACTAGTAGGTACACATAAAAAGTGTAAATTTACTTTAAAAAATATTATATTAGTGGTGAAGTCATGATTTAAGTAGGTATAAGTTTACCTATTTTAAGTGCATGTTGTGAGCGAGCTTGCTTTCTCCACTTTGTCACATAAACCTTTCAAAGGTTTTAGACAAGTGTTATGTTTCTACCAGTAGTGTAAATTACATTAATTTACACTACTGGTAGAAACACATTGAAAAAATAAAAAAGGCAAGCAGAGCTACCGCATAATATGTATATGTAACCTTGCATTCGGCCCCGATGTTGATATAATCGAGGTATTTGAATTTTCCTGCTAACGTGGTCTAAAGTTACGAATATTTTACTAATTTGTAATTTTACA
>NDFZ01001881.1:1738-15444 GCA_002192655.3 Mamestra configurata | reverse complement strand
TCCACAGGTCCACTGCACATTATTTGAATTAAGACTAGCTACATGAAATCGATCCTTTATAATCATGAACTCAAAAATTAGGTCTTACCGCAAAACCGCAAGCTACCTCTTTCGTTAGAAAAAAACAAATTTCATCCCTCAAAGGAGTCGTTATCTACACTAATATTTTAAGGAGGTCAAGTTTGTGAGTTTGTATGTAGGGGGTAATCTCTGGAACTACAGAACCGATTTTGAAAATTCTTTTTGTATATGATAGCCACATTCATGAGGATTACTAAAGGCTATACAGGAAATACCAACGGGAACGAGAAAAATCCGGGATATGCGCGTACGAAGTCGCGGGCAACAGCTAGTAAATGATAATTCGCCCCTTCTAACTGCATGTCAATTCCGATAGATTCTGTAGTAAAGCTGCTCCAGGTCTCTGACGGATCGTCTCCAAATTTCCAGATAAGATTATCCATTCAGACTATTTCGGTTTTTTTTCTTTCGCAACATCAGTTACATAATTCGAATAAACTGGTACCTAAGTACCTAAATAAAGCCCTGTGCGACCCCTAACAAAAACTCAACCTGCCTATCCTTTTCCCCAACCATGTTGGGGTTGGCTTCGTTTCATCTGACTACCAGTGTTTTACAGGGAGCTACTACCAATCGGATCTCCAAAACCTTGTAACTGGGTAATACGATACCCCAGACAAGACTGGTTTCATCTTTTTCGACTACCCGAAACGACTTTCAAAGATGTTCAAATGACAGCCGGGACCAACGGCTTAACGTGCTCTCCGAGGCTTGGAGGAAACTCAGCATGTAATAGTTGGTCACCCATCCATGGACCGACCTTGGCATGCGTACCTTAACCTCGAGGTTCGACCCGTGGGACTGTAATTATTAAGCTGCAAACTCCTAATAGAAACTGCAATTCATAAAAAACAGTGCCTATGGCGATATCAAAGCAAAATAAGTAATATAGAATGTATCGATCCGTCTATTTACGATCAGATTGCGCCTTCGAGTTGCGTTGCTAAGATATTGTGCGCCCGTCAAAATAGTTTATCAATAATAAACAAACAGCAGAGTGTACAACCAACCCCACATGTTAGAGCCAGCATGTCGAGTGGCTAAGCGCATCAGATGTCGTGAAAAACTACGTTAAATTGAAAATATTTGAATCCGGTTCGATTTTTAATCGCCTGTCAAAATACAATCGGTAATATGTACACAAATGACATCGTTTTGTGAGCATTTCAACACTACTATAGTCGTTCGTGATAAGTCTAATAACAAAAACCTTATTTTGGGTTTGTTTATTAATTGCGATAATGTAATTGCCTGAACTCTGATAAATAAATTATTATCTTTAACATAAAAATTCATATCAAGCAAGATATGATTTTTAGTGAAAATGTTTTATGTATGTATTTCAAGGGAAGTTATTAAGAATAAAACAATTCCAGTTGGAAAAAATATGTTGTGAAGACCAGGAACGCTTAACTTTGAAGGCTTTTGATGTCTATCTAAAAACTTATTAAATATACATTTCGTCTTTTCAGATGCTCCTTTCATATCCTCCGTCTTTGCTACAAATTATTTCGTAAGGTTATTCATTTCAAAAATCAAGTAAAACATTCTTACATCAGAAGAATTGCCTTAAAAATGTTTTTTTTATAAAACCGGCCATTTGCGTGAAATTTATGAAGGATTCCGTAGTCGAGATAAATGTACTAATGCTCAATGCTAATTAAATCGAAAATATTACCATTTGTCTACGGAACCCTTCAAAATATAATGACAAACAGACTTCTAGTGACTTCATTTATTATTTAATGAAACGAAAGGTGCGTGCGAACATATTCTTGGTAAAATACTCGTCGTCGATTGCGAAATCGACAACTAATATCATTTGAAGGTAGTACTTAGAACTAACGAAGAAAACATAAGTAGATTATCAGAAAAGCTTCGTGATTAGTTTGCTAAGTAGTTCACAGTTTTCTGCAAGAGGGTGGTATTTTTTCTTGGAGATCACGTGAGCTTTAAGAAGCTTACACCACTGATGGAAAAATGTTTTTCTACAAAAATTAACATCTATAGTCTCGGGACATCAGTTTTTTTTATTTTTATTTTTTTTAATATGGGTTTGCTGGTGCAGGTCATAGATGACGGAGAAAAAGTCGACGATGGAGCGAGCTTACCCAGAAGAAGCCTGTTCTCTAATTTTGAAGAGATTACGGTTGTATGCGTTCGGAAACACAGACGCAAGCAGAGAGTTCCACTCCTTTGCTGTGCGCATTATAAAAGACGTTTGGAAACGTTTAGTGCGAATTGGTGGAATAGCAACAAAGTAGGGATGGTAACTTGCAGTGCGTCTAGATGTCCGATGGTAGAAGGGGGCCGGTGGGATGAGGTCGTGGAGTTCCTGGACACTCTCCCCGAAGTACAATCTGTAGAAGACCGACAAGCAGGCAACCTTGCGGCGATGAGCCAAGCTGTGAAGCTTGTTTAGTTTTAGCTCTTACAAAACTAAACTACTAAGGGGTAGTTTCTCCGGGCGTCGGGAGTCGCAGGGCGATCCCCGGCCACCTTAGGCGCGGGCCTGCGGACGGTGAGCGTTGGGTGGCTCGCTGTCCGATCACCACCAAGCACGGGTCGATGGCGCGGTGTGTTTTCGCGCGCCTCAAAGAGATGTCAGCATAGAAGACAGGGCCCGCTAGAGCCAGAGCCTGCCAGGGTTGCGAAATTTGTTCGAAAGAGTCACCGCGGCCCTGGAACGCAAAGGGCTTTAGAAGGAACACGGATGGGTTTTAGTCAGTAAGAGTCTGACACGCCCTTCCGCTCCACCCAGAGCGGAAGAAGTCATTTGATGATTTCCCATTCTAAAAAAAAAGGGGTACTTTCTGAATCTTATTTATAATAAAAAGTGACCCCTATCGAGTTATTAACCGTATTTATGGAATAACGAAAAAACGGTAAAGTTTTGAAATCATACAACACAAACACTAGACGATACATATTAACTGTATAGGACTAGGATAGACTTTAATATACGATTACTAAGGGACTTTAACATAAATGGTGAAATGTGGGTGCAGAGGTGTACGTATGTACACCTCTGCAAATGGACAATGGACTACAGGCGTGATGTTATGTTAAGTTGCTCCTAAGTACTAACACCTCTGTAGCTCTCGTAGCCCTCCCGCTGAGCGAACAATTCGCAACATAGTCCGATCATTTGAGGAATCTGGGAAAGTTCCAGACAAGCCGTAAACGTTCAACTGAGAACATTATTATATACTTTATTGAACCTCATAATAAGAACAGGAGAAACATTTTATAAAAACAAGTGTATTATTGTTGTTAGAGTGTCCGGATGCCGAGATATACTGCGGAATATCCAGGGGCCGCCATTTAACTGGCACAATACTAAATAGTACATTAATATTTGATCATGCAATTTCGGTATAAGCACATCTCATGTATCTTAATAACATTAAATTTTTGGGATCCGTATTTATTATAAATGTTCTCGAAATGCACCTTTTATGCTCAAAAAGAGTGCAACTGTGGTATTAACCGTACTCGTGACTTCATGGCGGGTATATAAATAATTTCGGAAAGGGCACATTTACAACTATCTAACCTCATGAGATGTGCCCTTTTGAGATTATTATACAGAAGCGAAACAGTGTCTGCAAAAGATTTATAAAGAAAATCTTCAGCAATATATATTGTAAGTTTACCCTGAAAAGTAACGGATTTTAAGCGTATATAAATACAGTATTTTATAAAATACTGCTCTCACTTTTTATATTTTCTAAACATATAAAGTTATTAGATATTTGCTTTTTTAAATTGCATAATGTACTAAGATTTTGTGTGTGTTTTTATTGAAAGTGACTAAATTACGTGTAATTATTTCATTTACATATTATAAGCTTGGTCAAATGGTCCTCCGAAGTGTTCTGTATGGCAAAATGTTCCATTACCTTATCTACTGCGTCCAGAGATGAAGTTAGAGATATTTTAAATAATTTCTTCGTTGACCAACTTCATTACCATCATAAGCCGGCCACTGCCGGACACAAGTCTCCCCCAAGCGTCGTCTTAACAACCAATCCTTTGCGTCCCCAATTCATCAGGTTCCCACGACCTTCAACAGTTCGTCGCCCACCTTGACAAACTTAGATATCAGATATTGATTATTCTTCTTTCCTTAGTAATTTGCGGGCGGCCTGCGAATGCGAAATGTTATTTCAGATCTAGAACTATGATTACCATAATCAATGCATTGAATCAACTTTCAGCTGAGCATGAGTTATTGCGATTTTGCATTTTAGACCCATATAAGTTAACTTCCTCATCTTTCGAAAGTTCAGTTTGAATAAATCGGTATATAATGTTGGCTTCTTCAGAGTAACATACATTTTCGCATCGGCATTTGAAATAACTCAAGAAAAATAAATGTCAGTCAAATCATAGCTTATATAGACATGTACTTCAATTCAAATTGTTACCAAAAAAGTTGACAAAGTTCTCTTGTTCAAGGAGATCAAGGCAAGGTTCAAGCCAACTGTTTCGAATGAACAAAGTACTTATATTCTATATTTTAAACATTTAAAAATTGCTAAATTATATATCAAGGAGAAACGAAGTAGAAACCGTTGCAGATGCATAATTTGCAGTGCAACAGACCTGCTAGCAGTGCTCATAACCAAGCGCATTTAATGTACAACAAACAATACATTAATTTATATTACTTGACCTGCAGCAGATCACTTTTAAAGTTGTAGACGACTATGAAACGTCAGTGGCTGAGGGTTTATAGTCTATATTTATTTGTAAACAGAACATATGCATTTAGAACACAATGTAGCGAACTAAAAGCACTTCACTATCATAAAAAGTATAATTTAATCATCACCTTTTTTATATTTTTGCCCATTTTGGGTATTTTTATACCCAAAATGGGCAAAAATATAAAAAAGGTAAAAAAGCACATACTTTTTAATATGGAAAAAGCCGTCGATATAATAATTGCAATTAGTAATCCCTAAGGCAAGAAGAAAAAGTTAGAGAATAAATTTTGTTCATTTTTTAAATATTACTCCAAAAAAGACGTGCCTGACCTTAACACAGTTGCAAACGGTTAAATTAAGCATTCGGGTGAAAAAAATCCGTAACGACGTGAAGGTAAGTTTTAGTCCATGTTACGTTAAAAATAAAGCCAAATTTAAATATAATAAAAAAGGTACGTGAGCCAGTCCTCGGAGATCTGCGCCAGGCAAAAAGAGTTCCGTTAAAGCGCTCCAATGCTGAATTACAGGCAGAAAGAAACCCACAAATCCTGAAGCAGAATCCAGAACGTAGCGGCGTTCGAGACCTTCAGACCCGGCAGGTACACTGGAGCTCTCGCCTCAAGCTCGTACGATGTAAGCACGGAACCAGAATGTTCGCTGGCCCCACAAAGGCTCAGGCATTCAGCCTGTACGAAAAACTGGAGTCCGGTTTATACAGACAAAGAAATAAGTAATCATCACTATTTTACAAAAGGGGTCTGAGAGATCAGTGAAAATGGAACTCCAAAGAAAATAGTAATAATCCAGACTACATACCGAAGTTTACTTATAATTCCGCTTAAATAGTCGCCATACTCGCGGAACATCACAACAGATGTACATTTAAATCAACACTTTAGAATTTCTCCCACAAATACGACCAAAGAAAAAAAAACTAATTGCTTACACAGATTTTATATAATTACATTCTCGCTTTCCAAATTTTTTCTCTATGTTTTTCTTGTCAATCGAACTTTAAAAAATCGACAAAAAGTCTTTTAGCAAGCTACAACAAATACCTAAATATTTATCTGTTGTTCAAAAAAGCGAGCTTAATCAAAACAGAAAGCGATGACGAATCTTAACTTCTTAAAACTGGCCAGTACTTATTCCCGGTTTATGAACAGAGAATTTGATGTTTTTAACCATTTAAGTAGGATTTAACACGCTTTCAACTCCAAATTCCAAATTCAGAAACCGCTCGTTAGTAACCAAAATCTTTACAAAAAATGCAATAAGATCCTCTAAACAAAGTGTTAGTCTATTAGCGATGACAACTGTTGAAAAGTCAGAAATGTATTTAGGATTGACATAAGTAGGTTACCAAAATGTTACTTTCGCCATTTCGACCATCGCTATCTCCGCTACAATATGACTACTCACAAAATGTAGTACCCCTTTAGGCCAATTCTCGAATTTAAAAAGCGTTGTTAAGTCGCAATTTCATTTCAGCAATAAATGTCATAAACTTGTTAGCACGTAGGGCAATAAGAGGTGTTGTTGACAGTTTGCGATGGGATTACGAAAGCTCTTTACAAATACGTGGATTGCTCCTGTAATTATTTTTTGCAGTGTGACGAAACTTTTAGCCGTCCTAATGTAAAGCCGTAACCGCAACTTGTTACGATCACGTCCAGGGGGGATGTGTGCTGCGTGTTAACGTGCCACATTGCGCCCATCACTCAGACACGAAGTTGAAATGTTCCATCTGCGAGGACTATTATTTTTGAGAACTGTCTAGCTACGTGTTTTATTAAATAAATCTCAAAAAACATTCAACAAACAACATTCAATTCAAATTATATAATTAATTCATTAAACATTAAATTGTTTATTTCATTTTATAATATGTTTTATGTAGAAACTGCTTCTGTAAATTGATAAAATAGTTTAATAATATTGATTCTGAATTATAATCAACTAGGTTTATTCCGTGTCTTTGCTCCCAGCAGCCTTTCTCACAGAAACCATATTTCGAGATTTGTAGATACCTAACCTATGTCTTTTAGGGGTAGTATAACTTTCCATTTCTGAAATATTTTTGGCAATTGGGTTAGTATCTACTTTCAATAATTACAAACAATCAATTTGTAACACGAGCCTGACCACATTTCATGCAAAGGGCTGTGTACCAACAGAGAGTGCATTGCGTGAACAGTGCGGGCGATACCTACCACAAGACATCGAATTTAAAAACATGCCGCTTTCCTCACGACATTTTCCTTCACGGCTTTAAGAGCAGTCATTATGTAATCCCTCTTTAATTAAACGTTTTCCATGGATACCACACCTGGGCATCGCTAGTCTCACGATGGAAATAGAAACGTGTGTGCACGCAGGAATTCATGCATAAATTCAATTCCACCTTGTCGTATTCATGCTGCGTCAAGGCGACGTACGCCGTGCTTAATTATACATATTTCATTACAATTTGATGATATTCCGCCTCTGAGGTAGTGAGAAGCATAATACTGAAGTCGTTAAATGGCCTGAATTCTTGAAATGTCTAGTTTCTGTTCAGAATACCTTCATTTCGAAAGCTATGCAACTATTTGTCTCACTTATTTGTTAAGTCGTAAGAGATATAGATACGTACCATTGTGCGCTATAGTCTGCTGTCGACAGTAATAATGGCTAGCAGAGCAGTAACTCAGTGATGAGGTTACAGAACTATTTCTATCATGATAGTTAGCCAGAAAGTAGTTCTCTAAACTCTAATAGAGACTCGGAGACTATCTACGACTGTACTCCTCGAATGCAACCTCAGAGCTTTCCCGTTTGTGACGCATTCCGTTTTAAATTAAACTTCTTAAATACGGAATTTCGGTTTCTTTTTAACGAAAAAAAATCTGGGTAAAGGTATACTATGTTAAACTATTTGATTTATGATAGCGTTTCATAAAGATAACATCTAAATAGTACTGACAGCTAAACTATGAAATTAAAAGAACTATTATAAAACATTCAGTTGAATAATAAAATATTGCAATTTACTCCCCCATCACGTTTGAATTTTTACTAACTAGTATTTACAATTGACTGCTGTTTAGTTTTGCCAGGCTTCATTTACAAAATAAACACTCACGCAATCCAGCATCTAACAAACCCAGCTTTGTATGTTGAAAAGTTAACAGCCTCGAAAGCAGTACGACGCGTTCCCACGCCGGTGAGTCCGAACCGAAAAGTTAGTTGCGCAACATCAAGGAGTTATCTATACATGCTGCGGCGCTCGGCGGCTATCTTTCGTGTATCGAGTCCTTGAACTATCGCGTGCTGATCGGCGGCGAGGCCGGTTCGCAGCCCTCGCCAATCTAACGCCCATCTTCCCCGTCACGCAGTTACATCGTCTACTTACATAGATTATTGCAACACTTTCACTAACGAAGAAAGCGAGTTTGACCCTCGCTTTCTGACGGCTATTTCATCTGCTGTCAAATTACTGAAAGTGATTTGTTTTCTTTAGGGCCGGTTTCTGAAGATTTGATCGTGTCAAACCCTACTTTAATGCCAATGTTTGACAGTTTTCAGGCTAACGTAGAGCGTGAAATAGATCAACTTCAAATTCCGAAATCGAATCATCGTGTATAGTCGTCCATCATGAAATGAAGAATTGGCTCATTTAAAAACCTGTTAAAGTAACTGTCGGGGCTCTCTTCCAGTGACTAGTTTATATACATTGCTATCAAGCATAATATGACAGACTAACACGTTTTAATAAGCGCCTATTACATTCATAGCCGCTGTTAAATTTAAATGCTGTACTGAATTATATAGGTTTCCCGTTATGATATTAATATTTCAAAATTAATCTCATTTATAACCAAGATTATAATACTTCATTCATACTTCACAAATACCTCATTCGTGAAAATTACAGAATTGGCCGTCAACGCCATCTCGCGGAAATTTCAGGAACCTGAATAATTCCTGCCGTTTTCAGCAACATACTGTGTTTCTGCACACCGTGACGGCTGGTTCGAGGTGGCGCGAGAAAAGAGAGGCTGGAAAATATGGAGGAAGTGTTTGGCCACCGATGGATAAGTTATGCTAAAACAAATTGTGTCCTAATTGGAAACCTTTATAGTAGGCGCCAAATAAATTTGCAATAGCGTTCATTGACCCATCTACATTTATTGACATTCTTAATTTCAAAAAAGGAAAGAAAGACATGAAGTTGTCCTGAATCGACATCTATCGTGATACTTTACATTTCTATTGATTAAAAACATATCATAAGAGATGTTTATTCAAAGCCCGTCGAATTTTCTAAGATAGAAAAAGGAACTGTTTTCGGTTGACAATTAAAAAAAGTGTTGCTATTGATAGCAGAATAGTATTTTTTTAAAGTTCTTAATTAATACGTATTACGTACGTTACTATATAATTATAGGTATACCATTTATCTTATTTTGTTTGTCTGTGTCACCGGAAAATTGCAGACTAATAAAGATTAATTACAATCTTGTGATGGTAATTNACGTTACTATATAATTATAGGTATACCATTTATCTTATTTTGTTTGTCTGTGTCACCGGAAAATTCTCGGAAATCTTTATTAGATTATAATTTCTCAATATACTATGAAAAATCGTATTGTAAACAAAAAATAGTTTACAATTTCACGCGATATTTTACAATCTTACGGCGTTTGCAATTTTCAGGTGACGTATACTAATCGTGATTATTTTTATTATTATTATATGGCTGCACATGAATGGTGACCATTTAAGCACTCGGATTGTAAAGGGGCACCCATCCCCTGCGTAGCACCTTCGTAGCACAAGCGTAGCATCGTCGTAGCACCTCGTAGCAGCCTCGTAGAGACTGCTTACTTAGACGCTAAGCAAACGCTACATCGTTTTGATGCTAACTATGGTAGGCGCCAGATAAATTTTGCAGATAAATTTTATCGGGCGCCTACGCGTGAGCTACGAAGCCGCTACGCAGGGGATGGGTGCCCCTTTACAATCCGAGTGCTTAAATGGTCACCATTCATGTGCAGCCATATTATATAAATAAAATAATCACGATTAGTATACGTCACCGGAAAATTGCAAACGCCGTAAGATTATAAAATATTGCGTGAAATTGTAAACATTTTTTTGTAAATAAGACACGGATATACTGGAAACTATTGAATTTGGTTGGGATTTTTGTATACAATACGATTTTTCATAGTATATCGAGAAATTATAATCTAATAAAGATTAATTACAATCTTACGGAGTTTGCAATTTTGGTGACACAGACAAACCAAATAAGATAAATGGTATACCTACAATTATATAGTAACTTATGTAATACGTATTAATTACGAACTTAAAAAAATACTAATCTGCTATCAATAGCAACGCATTTTTTAACAGCCAACCGAAAACAGTTCCGTTTTCTATCTTAGTAAAATTCGACGGGCTTTGAATAAACATAAATAAACTTTGAATAAATAAAATCCTCTGAACATTTGAAAGAGTTATCTCAATTATGATTAAAAACCATTATTTGCACTTTTGTAGGAATTACTAGGTATTGAACTTAGGAGCCCAGTTTCAGCAGTCTGACTTAAAACCACCGGCCATGGAAATCGAGAAAATGGTTTCTTTTTCATTCTAGTTATATTTTTATAAGAATGCGTGCTGTAAGTACACGCATTCTTATAAAAATATACACGAATAAGCAATTTAAATTCATTCCTAATAATAGGTACGTTAGTAACAAATAAATAACTATCCGCCTGCAAACACATTACATTAATAAATGAAAATATTGCTAAAATCAATAAAGTCGTTATAAAACGAACGCTTAAAGGATCATAAAGTAAATTAAATTATTTGTCAGTGGTGTGTCAGCTCTAGGGGCCTAATATCGACGCGTCACGTGATCGGGCCGCAGCGTGTCATCGGCGACACGGCGACACCGTGCGTTCAGCTGAAATATTCGATGGTGGAGGGGGAGGTTGTGCGAGGTCACGCCTGTGCTGGCGCTCGGCCGTCTCCGGGCCCGTCCGCCACCGCTCGGCGCCGCTCGCCGCCGCTCGGCGCCGACGCGCGCACAGCGACCTCTTGCGTGCGCCGCTACAGTGCCCCATCGAGTTTACGTCCAGCGAGCACGCTGCGGACTCTGCCGCTTCTCACACTGCCATCGAATTGTTATCTTAATACCGTTCCTAGGCGACTCGCCTCTGCGAACGACCGCCGCGAATCAAAGCTAAAACGTATAATTGCTACACGACACACCTAAACTAACGCATATCTCACAAAACGGGTCATTCGTGCTGTAAACGAGTCGAGCGCTTAATCGATCGACTGCATTAAAAAGTAAAAATTATTATTATCGTTTTGCAGTCGACCTTTGCGGATTTTGTTGCGCTGCCATAGGTTTTTTTTAGTTAAATTTTACACACAAAGCTAAAAGTGGTTGAATATTGCTTAGGCTTATCGTCAGTCCATATCCCGAGTGGTGCCGTCCCGTGCTTAGTCTGCTCAGTGAACATCAGTGCGTCAAAATTGTCGAGGTGTTTTTCTTCGTTCGTTTCGTTGCGGGCTTATTGTTATATATTCTTTCGGTTGGATCTTGCTTTGTTTTGTTATTCTTGTGGGGAAAAACGCGATCCATGCTTGGAGTTATGACTACCATGGTATGGTTTCCTTTGTCTAAGTTATTTATCTACTTTTCTCTTCTTAGTAAAGAAGTTAGTTCACATACATTATCACGTATTGATGCTTTTAGATTGAACGAATGTTACAACATCTTATGAAAGACCATCGAGCCATTCTTCTTTCATAATTTCTTGTAGGGTTTGTTGGTTCTGACTGAGTAGTTTATATCTAGCCATTATCTAGTTATTTTGTATTTTATTTAGTCGTTTACATTGTATTTCTGTAATAAAGCCGTGCTTCTCGCTTTGGAAGCTTCATTGTAACGAGAGTTACAGTCGCTACATTGTACCTATCTATATTCATAGTATGGCGGCGATTCTATTGTAAAAACTATGCAGAGCATGCTGCCCCTCCCACGACTCCACATTCTGGGAGGACTCCCAGGGGTTCAGTTCAGGCTTGAGCTGCGCTACATACAATATCCATCAAAACTCGCATTGTTGGCGTACTGCACAGCTTTAGTTCATCTGTAGCCACATCAGTTCGTATTGCTGCTGGACACTATTACGTAACGATATATACTTAAAGTCGTTTGTTGATCGTGACAGATTTCACCAGTTATTGTTACGTTATCGTTTTGAAACACAAGTGACAGTGACAGCTGCAGAGGTCGGTTCGTTTCTCCTCATTAATTTCATAAGACTGGCCACTTACAATAATTCATTAATTAATGTTTACATAGTCGAAGATAACTAAACTAAACAAACACAAGAATACGTTTACACATTATACATTACCTAAATCAATTACTAACTTTCATATTTTGCTATGCTGTTAAAACAAAACAGTGTTTATAACAAAGAAATACAGTAGAAAGGAAAATCTGCTAATGATTCACCTTTATTCTTGCAAATACCACTAACTCGCTTGTAAAAGTTCTCTGAATTGGCGTTATCAACGGGAATCCGAGGCGACTAGCTTGCGGCGATATTAAGTTAGAGTTTCTACGAAGGGGATAATGAGTTGTTTTGTTATAAACAAAGCGCTTCACAATTTATGAATTATGTATGTGTGTAATATCGCGTTTCCTCCGAGAACGTGTACGTAGTTATTATGTATGCTTGAAGTTCGCACTCGTCCCCTGGGCCTCGTAAAGCTAGTTTACGTAATATGCCACTCAATGTTACACGTCTCTAACTGACTGTTGGCAAGCTACTTAGCACCAATGGATTATTCTTACTTCATCACTTTAATGCTGGTATCTTTTCAAATATTCAAAGCTCTTCTATACATATAATAGATTTGTAGAAGCTATTAAAGCATTTTACACAAATATATAATGACATTCAAAAGAGTGTTCAAATAACGAGTAGTAAATAAGTACGAGTAGTAAATCATTTAATAAACCATAAGGTCTACCTACTTCATTGTAGTTGCCCACATATTGCGAAAAAACTTTGTGTAAAAGTAATCGACACTCATGACTGTGTTTAAATTGTCCAAACCATTTAAAAGCAAAATATTTCACAGTAATCAGATTGTACGACCATCATTTGAAACATTAATATTACGTCATCATGAGCTTTGCTAATGCTAGCTACGTAGCTTTTTCCAAATGACTTCTTACTTATATAAATCAGTCTTCATAATCCACACCTTCCACACAGACCAAAGCTTTATTTAAATAACACCTAACAGATATACAAACAAATTGGCTAAGGTATCAGTTTCTGTCACGATTTTCTATAATGCTGAGATCACAATGGCAGCGCGGTTTGGTTTACAATGGCAGCGCGGTTTGGTTTACCAAGACGTTTCATTCGATATTCGTATTGTATTGTCGTTCAATGTCAGTTTCCTCGTGTCCGTCATTACTCTCGAGCTCCAACAACGGAGAGAAACGTCTTGCGCACATTGAACATGTGCACAAAAAGATGAAAAGAACCGCCTCCCCATTGACACAGTGTCTTGAATGAGGCCCGGCCTCGTTCTCCGCTTTCAGGCGCTCGTAGCTGTATGCCTATTAGACGTGCTCTATACACTTGAACTACTGTCTTAGCCGACATTTGTGGAAACTTAAGCTGGTGCTTCCAAATACTTATACAATATATTTGCGTTTCCTTTGTCCATTCTTATACCATTTCGCTGTTACAATAAAATATATAAACCATACCATCGTAAAACATCATCGAACCTACCATGCAGTTCTGAGATTGTATACTAATACCTACATACGATTACCGGATTAGAAGAGTACGAGAGTTGAGAAGTGTACGT